>CM064555.1:21308778-21313778 GCA_032716605.1 Paralithodes platypus | reverse complement strand
AATTAATGTTTTCAAGTAGCCTACATTGGGGTTTGTAATTGATGATTAATATAGAAAACGGGGTGTTACTTATGAAATGTTCTTTGGTTCTATTAGTAATGTAAATATATTGTTCCTCATGTTATAAGTAAGGGATAACTTAAATATATTGTTCCTCATGTTATAAGTAAGGGATAACTTAAATATATTGTTCCTCATGTTATAAGTAAGGGATAACTTAAATATATTGTTCCTCATGTTATAAGTAAGGGATAACTTAACTATATTGTTCCTCATGTTATAAGTAAGGGATAACTTAAATATAGTGTTCCTCATGTTATAAGTAAGGGATAACTTAAATATAGTGTTCCTCGTGTTATAAGTAAGGGATAACTTAAATATATTGTTCCTCATGTTATAAGTAAGGGATAACTTAACTATATTGTTCCTCATGTTATAAGTAAGGGATAACTTAAATATAGTGTTCCTCATGTTATAAGTAAGGGATAACTTAAATATATTGTTCCTCATGTTATAAGTAAGGGATAACTTAACTATATTGTTCCTCATGTTATAAGTAAGGGATAACTTAAATATAGTGTTCCTCATGTTATAAGTAAGGGATAACTTAAATATATTGTTCCTCATGTTATAAGTAAGGGATAACTTAAATATAGTGTTCCTCATGTTATAAGTAAGGGATAACTTAAATATATTGTTCCTCATGTTATAAGTAAGGGATAACTTAACTATATTGTTCCTCATGTTATAAGTAAGGGATAACTTAACTATATTGTTCCTCATGTTATAAGTAAGGGATAACTTAAATATAGTGTTCCTCATGTTATAAGTAAGGGATAACTTAAATATATTGTTCCTCATGTTATAAGTAAGGGATAACTTAAATATATTGTTCCTCATGTTATAAGTAAGGGATAACTTAAATATATTGTTCCTCATGTTATAAGTAAGGGATAACTTAACTATATTGTTCCTCATGTTATAAGTAAGGGATAACTTAAATATATTGTTCCTCATGTTATAGGAGTATGGTTGGTTGTTGGAAGGAACATAATAATTGATATTGGTTCAGGAGTAATTTATCGAGAGGACTTCCCTAAGTGGTTAAGGCCCCATTAATTGCTCTTTCCATTCACATATGCATAGCCTACGTGAGTTGCAGTTGGGATGTGTGTACATGCTTAGATTGATATGCAGGATTCGAAGTTGCATAATAAATCGTAGGCAGTGTCCACCAACCTTTAACTGTCTTCGTGGTGCGATGTATAAGGTGTTGATTTTCGGTGTGAGCATCCTGGGTTCGAGTCCACGGACTGCCACATGTGTTTGTAAATTTCATTAATCGATTTTAGGAGTATGGTTGGTTGTTGGAAGGAACATAATAATTGATATTGGTTCAGGAGTAATTTATCGAGAGGACTTCCCTAAGTGGTTAAGGCCCCATTAATTGCTCTTTCCATTCACATATGCATAGCCTACGTGAGTTGCAGTTGGGATGTGTGTACATGCTTAGATTGATATGCAGGATTCGAAGTTGCATAATAAATCGTAGGCAGTGTCCACCAACCTTTAACTGTCTTCGTGGTGCGATGTATAAGGTGTTGATTTTCGGTGTGAGCATCCTGGGTTCGAGTCCACGGACTGCCACATGTGTTTGTAAATTTCATTAATCGATTTTAGGAGTATGGTTGGTTGTTGGAAGGAACATAATAATTGATATTGGTTCAGGAGTAATTTATCGAGAGGACTTCCCTAAGTGGTTAAGGCCCCATTAATTGCTCTTTCCATTCACATATGCATAGCCTACGTGAGTTGCAGTTGGGATGTGTGTACATGCTTAGATTGATATGCAGGATTCGAAGTTGCATAATAAATCGTAGGCAGTGTCCACCAACCTTTAACTGTCTTCGTGGTGCGATGTATAAGGTTTGTTGATTTTCGGTGTGAGCATCCTGGGTTCGAGTCCACGGACTGCCACATGTGTTTGTAAATTTCATTAATCGATTTTAGGAGTATGGTTGGTTGTTGGAAGGAACATAATAATTGATATTGGTTCAGGAGTAATTTATCGAGAGGACTTCCCTAAGTGGTTAAGGCCCCATTAATTGCTCTTTCCATTCACATATGCATAGCCTACGTGAGTTGCAGTTGGGATGTGTGTACATGCTTAGATTGATATGCAGGATTCGAAGTTGCATAATAAATCGTAGGCAGTGTCCACCAACCTTTAACTGTCTTCGTGGTGCGATGTATAAGGTGTTGATTTTCGGTGTGAGCATCCTGGGTTCGAGTCCACGGACTGCCACATGTGTTTGTAAATTTCATTAATCGATTTTAGGAGTATGGTTGGTTGTTGGAAGGAACATAATAATTTATATTGGTTCAGGAGTAATTTATCGAGAGGACTTCCCTAAGTGGTTAAGGCCCCATTAATTGCTCTTTCCATTCACATATGCATAGCCTACGTGAGTTGCAGTTGGGATGTGTGTACATGCTTAGATTGATATGCAGGATTCGAAGTTGCATAATAAATCGTAGGCAGTGTCCAACAACCTTTAACTGTCTTCGTGGTGCGATGTATAAGGTGTTGATTTTCGGTGTGAGCATCCTGGGTTCGAGTCCACGGACTGCCACATGTGTTTGTAAATTTCATTAATCGATTTTAGGAGTATGGTTGGTTGTTGGAAGGAACATAATAATTGATATTGGTTCAGGAGTAATTTATCGAGAGGACTTCCCTAAGTGGTTAAGGCCCCATTAATTGCTCTTTCCATTCACATATGCATAGCCTACGTGAGTTGCAGTTGGGATGTGTGTACATGCTTAGATTGATATGCAGGATTCGAAGTTGCATAATAAATCGTAGGCAGTGTCCACCAACCTTTAACTGTCTTCGTGGTGCGATGTATAAGGTGTTGATTTTCGGTGTGAGCATCCTGGGTTCGAGTCCACGGACTGCCACATGTGTTTGTAAATTTCATTAATCGATTTTAGGAGTATGGTTGGTTGTTGGAAGGAACATAATAAGTAAGGGATAACTTAAATATATTGTTCCTCATGTTATAAGTAAGGGATAACTTAAATATATTGTTCCTCATGTTATAAGTAAGGGATAACTTAAATATATTGTTCCTCATGTTATAAGTAAGGGATAACTTAAATATTCAGAAGCCTAAGTCTGTAAATAGGTCAAGTATATAAAGTTTAGTAAATGGGAGTGTAACATGGTCATTGACTGTGTGTGTACAGTCGTGCTAATAAGTGATGTTTCGGCACCAAGTATGTTTTGATCAATAAGTGGTATCAGCATTATCTAAGCTGCATTTCTTCATATCGAGTGAAATATACAAACATGTTCCTACACTAACCCACCCTAATCAACATCTGACAGACTTTAATACAGCACAGAGCAAGCCAAACGTAATGACAGCTGGGACATGACTTGTTAGCGTGACCGTACATGAGCTATAACGTAATGCACGTGTGTGTGTGTGTGTGTGTGTGTGTGTGTGTGTGTGTGTGTGTGTGTGTGTGTGGTAGTATTGCAATGTTTGCTTAGTGTCTGTGTGAGTGAATATATAATGTAATGTAGGTATGTGTACGGGTGGTATGTTGATGGACTGTGTGTGTGTGTGTGTGCGTGTCATGTGTGTGTGTGTGTGTGTGTGGGTTTGTGTGTGTGTTAGAATATTACATTTTAAAGACTGAGATTAAGATACAATCATTCCTGACCAAAAATATTTTCAGTGAAAGTTTATTACACCAACCCCACCATCATAGCTAAGTGGCTCTAAGTGTGTGTGTGTGTGGTGGTGGTGGGGGGGGGGGGGGGTGTCTGTGTGTGGGGGGGGGGGGTGTATGTGTGTATGTCCGTTTATATATATGCAATTGCTAACATATTAAATAAAGTAAATTAATAATATGCTGCTGAAGTATATATGTGAAGTTAAGTAGTATAGGTTAAAGAGAGAGAGAGAGAGATCAAGCACTAAGTGACTAATTAGGGGCCTGTAATTGACCTAATCTTGTAAATTGTAGACAGTAATTGGGTGAATGGATCGCCCCTGGTGTGTGTAGATTTCCAAGATGGCCGTTGACCTACTTCCGGCTGTGTTGATATAAAGAAAAGAAAGAAAGAAATTTAATCAGTTTCTCCTCGACTACCAGAGACGTTTTCTGGGTTTTTGTTTTATTGAATGTTTATTATTATTATATATATATATATATATATATATATATATATATATATATATATATATATACTGTATATATACAGTATATATTTTTTTTTTTATTTTTTTTTTTTTATTTTTTTTTGTAAAGAGACAAAATTCAAAGTTGCCTGTAACGAGTGCGTGCGTGTTTTTATATGTTTACTTATGTGTGTGTTGAAAGGAATATGTAAGTCAGTTTTGCACAATATATGCCTGTGTGTTTGACTGTGTTCACCTGCAAGTTTGCGTGTGAGTCTTATGTATTTATTGTATTGTAGTTATTTGGCGTGTATCGTTATTGTATTGTAGTTATTTGGCGTGTATCGTTATTGTATTGTAGTTATTTGGCGTGTATCGTTATTGTATTGTAGTTATTTGGCGTGTATCGTTATTGTATTGTAGTTATAGTGTATTATTATTGTATTGTAGTTATTTGGCGTGTATCGTTATTGTATTGTAGTTATTTGGCGTGTATCGTTATTGTATTGTAGTTATTTGGCGTGTATCGTTATTGTATTGTAGTTATTTGGCGTGTATCGTTATTGTATTGTAGTTATTTTGGCGTGTATCGTTATTGTATTGTAGTTATTTGGCGTGTATCGTTATTGTATTGTAGTTATTTGGCGTGTATCGTTATTGTATTGTAGTTATTTGGCGTGTATCGTTATTGTATTGTAGTTATTTGGCGTGTATCGTTATTGTATTGTAGTTATTTGGCGTGTATCGTTATTGTATTGTAGTTATTTGGCGTGTATCGTTATTGTATTGTAGTTATTTGACGTGTAT
>CM064555.1:21299443-21301178 GCA_032716605.1 Paralithodes platypus | reverse complement strand
TTTGACGTAGTTTCTCTCTTCAGGTCGGTAGTCTATATCTGGACTGTCCCCAATGCAAAGACCTTTTTTCTAAAAATATCTTTTTCCAATTAACCTCCCAGTATTTTAATATACCTCCGTACTCGTCTCTCTCTCTCTCTCTCTCTCTCTATTGTTTGGCGTTGTTTCTCTCTCCCAGGTACGTGGTCTATATCGGACTGTGCCCCAATGCAATTAACCTTTTTTCTAAAACTCTCTTTTTTCCAATTAACATCCCAGTATTTAATATACCTCAGTACTCGCTCTCGCTCTCTCTCTCTCTCTCTATTGTTTGGGAAGTAGTTTCTCTCTTACAGGTATGGGGTAGTCTATATCTGACTGTCCCCAATGCAATATACATTTTTTCTAAATTCTCTTTTTTCCAATTAACCTCCCAGTATTTAATATACCTCCGTACTCGTCTCTCTCTCTCTCTCTCTCTCTCTCTCTCTGTTGCTCTCTCTCTCTCTCTCTCTCTCTCTGTATAAATATATATATATATATATATATATATATATATATATATATATATACTCTCTCACTCAATCACGATGCCAAAGATAGATGTTCAAATCACACACGTCGTCCATTCTTAATTAACTTTCTCATATCAACACGACAACATCTCTCTCTCTCTCTCTCTCTCTGATTGCATTTTGACTGATATCGCCTTTGCTCTTATGCAGTCTCAAACTTGTTAAATATTACACAAATATACAAAACAAATCCTTCAAATTATTGTGACATTATTTTAACAACGTTCCTGACACTATTAACACCCCGAATTAAATGACTGAAAGCATGTGATTCTCCCAGGATATCACATACAGAACTTACACGCTCTAACCATTACACCATCAAGACAGTTTATCAGATTCTAGACTTCGATGCAATTCGTCGGTAAAATTACGGAAGTGGCGCTATGTTCTGATCAACAAAAGATAAACAACAACTGTTACAAACTTCTCATATGGTGTTATATAGATTAATATGCAGGATTCGAAACTGCATAATAAACCGTAGGCTTGTCCATATTTCTTTAACTGTCTTGATAGCGTAACGCATAGTGCGTGGAATTTCGATGTGAGTATCCTGGGTTCGAGTCCTCGGAGTGCCACATGTATTTGTTGATTTGATTAATTGAGTTTAGATGTGAAGTTGGTTGGTGTAAAAAAACATAATAATTCACCTAAATGTCATCTGTCTTCACTCTACTTTCCGATAACAGTGTAGAGTACCCCAGAAATGTACTTTTTCCGTCAACTCTATTCGCCAAAACAGTTCTGGCAGCTTATGAGATTTTGTTTGTTTTGATAATTTAGTCATACCTAACGTTCATCTATATTCAGTCTAGTTTCCGATACCTGGGTAAACTATCCCACAAATGTTGCTGGAAAAACGTTGACCATCGAAAATTGACCATCACTCTCTTTATAAAGGCACTCTACTAAGTACCCTGGCGCCATATTGTTTCCGACTCCCCAGGTACCCCCTCTATGGCGCCACTCTCTCTATAAAGGCACTCTATTATGTCCCCAGGCGCCATATTGTTTCTGACTCCCGGGACCCCTTATGTAGCCACTCTCTCTATGTAAAGGCACTCCACAGAAGTCCCCGGGTGCCATATTGTTACCGACACACTCACACTCACTCCTTATCTCTCTCTCTCTCTCTCTCTCTCCTATGCCGCCCCTCTCTCTATAAAGGCACTCTACTT
>CM064555.1:21291943-21296943 GCA_032716605.1 Paralithodes platypus | reverse complement strand
CCTTGATATATCCCCCTTTATACCCTCTGTATTTCATAGAATAGTTTGGTGTATATATCGCCCCTATCTCTTTTATATATCTTTTTATATCAATGTTATACTCTTCCTATATCCTGTTCATATATCCCCCTTTATACCCTCTGTATTTCATAGAATAGTTTGGTGTCTATATCGCCCCTATCTCTTCTCCTTCCATTGTCTTCCAGCCCTCCTCCCCTCTTGGAGTCCACTAACCTTTATCTCAATATCATACTACGTCATGGCTGGCTCACTTACACACACACACACACACACTCTCTCTCTCTCACTCTCACACACACATGTGAGAATGTGTACTCTCAAAAGAACAAGTTGACGATATGCAACACAATCTAGATAAATTGTCATGTTGGGCCCAAATTTGGCAAATGAGTTTCAATGCGGATAAATGTAAAGTACTACATGTCGGATACCTAAATGAGAAAGCAAACTATTCGATGAATGGCACTCAGCTTAAGAATGTAAACAGAGAAACTGATCTGGGAGTAACAATATCGAGTAACCTAAAACCGAGTCAACAATGTTCAGAAGTTGTTAAGAAGGCAAACAAAATAATTGGCTTTATAGGCAGGTCATTTGAGCATAAATCCAAAGAAGTTATCCTAACCCTTTACAATTCCTTAGTCCGCCCTCTTCTGAATACTGCGTTCAATCCTGGTGCCCTTATTACCAAAAAGATATAAACAAGCTAGAACGAGTTCAACGTAGAGTTACCAAAATGATACCTAGCCTAAAGAACAAACCATACGAAGAGCGTCTTTAGAGAATTAAATCTATTTCCTTTAACCCAGCGCAGATTAAGAGGCGACTTAATTCAAGTGTTCAAAATCATCAAAGGCATCGACAATATGAACTGTAGTAAGTACTTCACTATCGACCAATCTAATTACACGCGGGGAAACGGTTGCAAAATTATTGGTAAATCTTTTAACTCGCACGAATCTAAGAATTTCTTCTTCAATCGAGTTGTCAACTTGTGGAATGGGCTTCCCCGAGACGTTATAGACTGCAGCACCGTTGATTCATTTAAATTCCGCCTAGACAAATATCTCGCATCAAAACCGCGACTGACTGCGTTTGTAAATGAATAACTTTATCCTCCCCTCAGTTACTAACCCATATGTCCCCTTGCAGTAGTTCCCTTTCCAATGTTCCCTTACCCACTCTAAACCACTGTTTGGACACTTGATCCTCAGTGTTTTGGAGGACAAGCAACCTAGAAGGGTCACTAGATCTGTTGTTGCTTGATTTCCTTTGTACTCCTTTGTACATACACACACACACAGTCTCTCTCTCTCTCTCTCGTATTTGGGGGTATAATTACCAGATACATAAAGCTTTAAGGGGAGGTTTTTAGTTCGTTCCCTAGAATTCCATCAAGCTTAAAATTACACCCCCTAGACCCTCTTTCAAGATAAATTTGTACATTTTTCTGTAGAAAAATGTCCCGGCCAAAGGCCGGTTCCTCTTAAATTACAGGCTCGCTATCGCTCGCCAGGATAAAATCGACACCTAAATGGCACGAAAGGTCTTAAAATTGACAGAAATAGGACAAAGGTTCCTAAAATCACCAAACTAATCGAGCGAACATCTTAGAATATCAAAAGCGATGGGATGAAACATGAGATAGAAAGGAGTCCAGAAAAAAATCCCTCAAGTAGAAATCTCCCCTTAAATGAGTGCGGTGAAGTAGAGGAGAAAAACCTATATTTTGGCAATAATATACACTAAATAAAAACCTATATTTCGGCAATAATATACACTAAATAAAAACCTATATTTCGGCAATAATATACACTAAATAAAAACCTATATTTCGGCAATAATATACACTAAATAAAAACCTATATTTCGGCAATAATATACACTAAATAAAGAAAAACCTATATTTCGGCAATAATATACACTAAATAAAAACCTATATTTCGGCAATAATATACACTAAATAAAAACCTATATTTCGGCAATAATATACACTAAATAAAAACCTATATTTCGGCAATAATATACACTAAATAAAAACCTATATTTCGGCAATAATATACACTAAATAAAAACCTATATTTCGGCAATAATATACACTAAATAAAAGCAAACAATAATATAATCAGCAAAGTGATACACCCTTAAATTCTAGTGCCAGTACTCAGGAAAAATATGTACTAGAAAAAGGACTAGATCTAGGACTAGAAATCTCATTCTATAGATTTCAAAGCTAAGCTATGATAATAGGTCGAGATAAATGGTCGAGATAATAGGTCGAGAGCTGTCAGTATGTTTTCGTTAGAAGCGCATAGACTACGTGGTCGACGCTTGTTTATATGTACTAAAATGGGTTTGACTACTTTATGTGGAATATACAATGTATATTGCCCTCACTGGGAATATATAACAAAGCTGAAGAGATAGCACAGTATATGTGGACACTTTTTCACATGTATTTGTTCTACTTTGAATAAACATTCAGAAATTGTAAATAGTTCTTCAGTAGAAAAGATTAAACAAATGGTAGATCGTATTCTGCCCATTCTAAAATAAGGGTATTGCACTATAAAATCTCTCTTCTCCCACAAAAAAAATAAAAAATATCCTTGAAATGGCTCACAAGGTCTATGGGATACTAACTCTCCTCTGTAACTCCTTGTAACTGCCAACAATCCCCTACGTCAGCTCGGCCCCTCTCCTCTATTAGTTCCTCAGGCCTCACTTTCTGACCACTCAAAATAGACTCCTTTATCTTCCTTCCTCACTCTCACAATCACTCTCACTCACTTACTCACTCACTCTCTTTATCTCTCTCTCTCTCTCTCTCTCATTGTTAGGCCATCCTGTATATAATGTCTCTATCTCTTCTCCCCTATATTGCATATCTCCCCTTCAAATCTCTCCCTTCATTTATCACTATTAATGGGCATGCAGTCTCTCTCTCTCTCTCTCTCTCTCTCCTAGCGACCCCACCACTAAGAAATTTGGTCTTAAGCTATTGAATTACTTTACCCCTATCATATCTGCCCCTTCCCATCCCTATCTGATAAATTCACTTACATCATATCTGTCCTATATTATCTCGCTCACTCTCATTCTCTCTCTCTCTCTCTCTCTCTCTCTCTCTCTCTCTCTCTCTCTAACTCTCTCTCTCTCTCATACACCCACCCTGCCTCGCTTCATCGTCTATAATATATTTTCTGAATGCCAGAGATATGAAATAATCAAGCCTATTTTTAGTTGATCTTTTGCTCACCTTACGTATATATCTATTAACCTGCGTGCCTGGTTATCTATCTAGCTATATATCTATCTATATATCTGTCTATCTACTTGTCTATCCAGCTATTTATTTTTATATATATATATATATATATATATATATATATATATATATATATATATATATATATATATAAATATCAATCTATCTATCTATCTATCAATCAATCAATCAATCAATCAATCAATCAATCAATCAATCAATCAATCAATCAATCAATCAATCAATCAATCAATCAATCAATCAATCAATCAATCAATCAATCAATCAATCAATCTATCTATCTATCTATCTATCTATCCTTCCCTCCATCTATCTATCTCTCTATTTATATACCAAAATGTCAGATCAAAAAATATTCCCAAGTAAATTTTCCCAATATCGTGTGTCATCTCGTTATTTTGAGATTCTTTCAGGCTATATATTTTCCCGGCTCAAATGTCTCCAGTTAATTAAAGGGAGATGGGTTGTTTTGCTGGTTCCCCTTCTCCCTCGTGTTTAGTCCTATTAGTTTTGCAATTCTTAGACGTTCGGCCCATTAGGTTCACGATTTTAAGACCTTTCACCCCATTTATTTGTCAATATTAAGACTTTTCATGTCATTTAGCTGTCGATTTTTTCCTGGCGAGGGATAGTGAGCCTGCATTATAGGATGAATCGACCTACGGCCGGGAGTTTTTTTCTACCGAAAACATGTACAAACATATCTAGAAACATGTACAAACATATCTAGAAGGGGGATTTTGAGGATGTTCTTTTAAGGGGAGGTATTTAGTTTGTTCCCTAGACCTCCATCAAGCTTAAAATGACACCCCGTTGAGTCCCTTTCAAGATAAATTTGTACATTTTTCGGTAGAAAAATTTCCCGGCCGAAGGCCGGTTCCTCTTAAATTACAGGCTCGCTATCGCTCGCCAGGATAAAATCGACACCTAAATTGCACGAAAGGTCTTAATATGGGGTGAAAGTTCTTAAAATCGCTAAACTAATGGGGCAAACGTTTTATAATATCAAAAGCAATGGGGCTAAACATGAGGGAGAAAGGGGTCAAGAAAAAAATCCCTCAAGTGGAAATCTCCCCTTAAAGGGCGTGTCTTGGTTATATTAGTTTAGGCCAGGAGAGGTTAATATAAGGCTATGTTGGTTTGGGTTAGGCCAGGAGAGGTTAATATAAGGCTATGTTGGTTTGGGTTAGGCCAGGAGAGGTTAATATAAGGCTATGTTGGTTTGGGTTAGGCCAGGAGAGGTTAATATAAGGCTATGTTGGTTTGGGTTAGGCCAGGAGAGGTTAATATAAGGCTATGTTGGTTTGGGTTAGGCCAGGAAAGGTTAATATGAGGCTATGTTGGTTTGGGTTAGGCCAGGCTATCCACCAGGGTTACCAAATCCATCAGCCATCCATCCATCCATCCATCTATACATTCATTAATTTGCTCACTTGTCAATCTATCTGTATATGTATTCATCAATCCTTTTATCCATCTATCCATCCATCCATCTATTTATCTATCCAATCATATATTTACTCATTCTTAAATCTACCTTTCTAAGTATTCATCCTTCCATCCATCCATCTAACCATCCATTCATCCATCTATTTATATATCCATCCATTCATCCATCCAACCATCCATCCATTCATCCCTCCTTCCATCCCTCCCTCCCTCCCTCTCTCCCTTCCTCCCTCCATCCATC
>CM064555.1:21236943-21286943 GCA_032716605.1 Paralithodes platypus | reverse complement strand
AGCAGAGGTCCAAGGACCGATCCCTGTGGCACCCCACTGTTGACCACCGACGGCCGAGACACTGCACCGCTAGCTGCTACACACTGCTCCCTGTCAGTAAGAAACGAGTGCAGCCACATCCCGTGCTTTCCAGTAATGCCCATTTGTCTTATCTTGTGTAACAAAATGCCGTGGTCTACCTTGTCAAAGGCTTTTGCGAAATCAAGATAGACCACATCAACATTTTTGTTATATTCCAGCTTTTCTAAAATTGTTTCATAGTGGGCGAGCAGTTGGGAGAGGCATGAACGCCCAGTGCGAAAACCATGTTGGTCTTGGTTCATTTTGTTGTTTTGTTCGAGATATTGAGCCATGTTCTTAACCATTATTCTCTCCAAGACTTTAATAATGTGGGAGGTTAAGGCAACTGGTCGATAATTTTTTGCCTCTGTCTTCGACCCTCCCTTGTGGATTGGTGTGATGTTGGCACTTTTCAATTTCTTTGGTATTATACCAGATTCTAATGAAGTTCTATAAAGAAAGAGCAAAGGAACTAACTCTCTTTAATTGCTCCTTCTATGATGTCTCTGCTTAAAGTTATGTCCGTCAGTTTTGATGTGCACACACACACTTATACACACATACCCCCCCCCCCCCTCCCACACACACATATACTTACACACGCAAAACAACAACAACAACAAACACACTCTCACACACACACACACTACACACAGCCCGTAGCCTAGTAGGTAGAGCTCTCGTCTCACACACGAGGGGTCGGGGGTTCAATCCCCGGCCGGGTGGAGACAAATTGGGCTTGTTTCCTTTCATGTGTTAGCCTCAGTTCACCTAGCTGTAAATAGGTACCTGGAATAAGTGGACGACGTTGTGACGTCCCATCTGGGGTTGGCAAAAATGGTACAAGGCGAGATGGGTATCATATGGTTCACCTAAGCTGATGGCTACCTAAGCCTTCGGGCGAGACGGTACCGTCTATAGTGAGAATGGTACCATACAGATCCACCCTAAGCCTTCGTTTCCGATGTCGCCAATTGGCTAACAATACAGACTACACACACATCCACAGCCATTCCAACGATACATATAACACCTACACATATAGGAGGCGGGAAATAACGAGCATGCTCACTCCCGCAATACAACTAGAGTAAGTACAACTAGAGTAAGTACACACACACATACTTACACACGCAAAATAACAACACACACACACCCACCCACCCACACACACACACACATACACACACACACACACCCACACACACACATACACGCACACACAGAAACAAAATAGCATCAGCAAGAAGGAAAACATATTATAGTAAACCTCTCAGATCCCGCCACAACTCCCCTTCATAGAGGCACTGTGCAGTATATAGAATCTGGAGGCTCTCAAACACAAGTAAAAAAGCAAAACAAAATAAATGTATCTATGTATGTGACTAGTTAGGTATCTATCTATCTAGCTGTGGATCTATCTCTCTCTCTCTCTCTCTCTCTCCCTCTCTCTCTCTCTCTTTTTTTTTTTTTTTTTCTATGTGATTGAGGGAGGCAAAAGGCAGAATTGCCTATAGCGAGTGCCTCCCCATAGTTGAAAGAGTGACAGGGCCAAAATCAAGGGACGATCGAGCCAAAATTCCTGGACATATATACTGTATATATATATATATATATATATATATATATATATATATATATATATATATATATATATATAGTATAATATTGTATATATCAATTAACTCTTTGACTCCCACAGACCCTTTCTAATCTTAATCAAAACGTGTAATAGTAGTCAAAATAATGTGAAATAATACTAATACTAAGTAACTTTTTGACCGACTGTACCGCAGAGTCCCCTGAATGTATAAAAGCATATGAATAAAGTCGTCATTAAATCCGTCCCCCGCGATGTATGTTGAAAGCGAAAATGAAAAATGTATGACTGGGTGAGAGAGAGAGAGAGAGAGAGAGAGAGAGAGAGAGAGAGAGAGAGAGAGAGAGAGAGAGAGAGAGAGAGAGAGAGAGAGACTAAGAAGGAATCGTGATAGACTGTACCTCTATGAAACCCAGAGGACCTTCTAAAACTGAATAAAATCGTCTAATGTTGGCCAGAACAAAGATAAAACACGTTCTGATCTGTCTTGGTGGTGTAATGGTTAGAGCGTGTAAGTTCTGTTTGAGATATCCTAGGTTCGAATCCTGGGAGAATCACATGCTTTCATTAATTTTATTTGGGGGTTATTGGTGTTAAGGGGGGGGGGGGGGGAGGTGGGGGGGGTTTAGTTGATTCCCTAGACTTCAATCAAGCTTAAAATCACTCCTCCTAGGCCCCCTTTCAAGATAAATTTGTACATTTTTCGGTAGAAAAATTTCCCGGCCAAAGGCCGGTTCCCCTTAAATTACAGGCTCGCTATCGCTCGCCAGGAAAAAATCGACACCTAAATGGCACGAATGGTCTTAACATTGACAGAATGGAGCAAGGGGTCTTAAAATCGCCAAACTAATGGGGCGAACGTCTTAAAATCTCAAAAGCAATGGGGCTAAACATGAGGGAGAAAGGGGTCAACAACAAAATCCCTCAAGTGGAGATCTCCCCTTAACCCATTCTGTACCAGCGACGTGGTTTTAAGTTTATTCTAGCAATATTCAGACGGGTTAATGAAGTTTAGGAGGGATATATATGGTAGCTAAAAGGATGCATGGAGATAGTCTAGAGCCTTTTAACCCCTTCAGACTCATATGACGCAGAGGTTGCCAGATTAGCAATAAGAAATAGAGTTCTCTCACTCTTATAATTACCGGTACCTCTCCAAAATTAGTTTTCTGCCCACAGCTAACTCAAAGACAACTGCAGAGGTTGAAGTAACTAAACTAAAAGTTTGTAAATACCCCTGATGGTAACAAAGGCTTTAAAGTATCCCCAATAGGCTCAACACAGCTAACTCAAAGACAACTGCAGAGGTTGAAGTAACAAAAAGGTTTGTAAATACCCTGATGGTAACAAAGGCTTTAAAGTATCCCCAATAGGCTCAACACAGCTAACTCAAAGACAACTGCAGAGGTTGAAGTAACTAAACTAAAAGTTTGTAAATACCCCTGATGGTAACAAAGGCTTTAAAGTATCCCCAATAGGCTCAACACAGCTAACTCAAAGACAACTGCAGAGGTTGAAGTAACTAAACTAAAGGTTTGTAAATACCCTGATGGTAACAAAGGCTTTAAAGTATTCCCAATAGGCTCAACACAGCTAACTCAAAGACAACTGCAGAGGTTGAAGTAACTAAACTAAAGGTTTGTAAATACCCCTGATGGTAACAAAGGCTTTAAAGTATCCCCAATAGGCTCAACACAGCTAACTCAAAGACAACTGCAGAGGTTGAAGTAACTAAACTAAAGGTTTGTAAATACCCCTGATGGTAACAAAGGCTTTAAAGTATCCCAATAGGCTCAACACAGCTAACTCAAAGACAACTGCAGAGGTTGAAGTAACTAAACTAAAGGTTTGTAAATACCCCTGATGGTAACAAAGGCTTTAAAGTATCCCCAATAGGCTCAACACAGCTAACTCAAAGACAACTGCAGAGGTTGAAGTAACTAAACTAAAGGTTTGTAAATACCCCTGATGGTAACAAAGGCTTTAAAGTATCCCCAATAGGCTCAACACAGCTAACTCAAAGACAACTGCAGAGGTTGAAGTAACTAAACTAAAGGGTTGTAAATACCCCTGATGGTAACAAAGGCTTTAAAGTATCCCCAATAGGCTCAACACAGCTAACTCAAAGACAACTGCAGAGGTTGAAGTAACTAAACTAAAGGTTTGTAAATACCCCTGATGGTAACAAAGGCTTTAAAGTATCCCCAATAGGCTCAACACAGCTAACTCAAAGACAACTGCAGAGGTTGAAGTAACTAAACTAAAGGTTTGTAAATACCCCTGATGGTAACAAAGGCTTTAAAGTATCCCTAATAGCCTCAAAATTGCGTCATATGTCGGAGAGGGTTAATTAGTAGGCGTCCTTCCTAAGCTGAAGAAAATCATCTAATAGTCATCAGACTATAATGGAAAGGACGTCCACGGTACAGAAGGGGTTAAGGGCAGATTTCCACTTGAGGGATTTTTTTCTGGACCCCTTTCTCTCTCATGTTTAGCCCCATTGCTTTTGAGATTTTAAGACGTTCGCCCTATTAGTTTGGACATTTTAAGACATGTTTCCCCATTTCTGTCAATTTTAAGACCTTTCGTGCAATTTAGGTGTCAATTTTTTCCTGGCGAGCGATAGCGAGCCTGTAATTTAAGAGCAACCGGCCTCCGGCCGGGACATTTATCTACCGAAAAATGTACAAATTTATCTTGAAAGGGGGTCTAGGGGGTGTAATTTATCTTGAAAGGGGGTCTAGGGGGTGTAATTTTAAGCTTGATGAAAACGTAGGGAACAAACTAAATATCTCCCCTTAAGAATGACGTTACATATAATAATCCTAAAGGAGTTAATAGAAGCTGATAGTAATCTGCCATCTAACAAAACTGATTAATAACCCTTTAGCAACATTCTGTGGCGAAACATCTTACTGATTATGATAACTTGGCAGTAAAATGACACAAAAACAGTAGTCTCGTATTTGTCCCATAGATAAATCACACGTTAAGGGATTCAATTTAACATCAGCTGAATAAAATTAGACTATATTGTTTCCCAATGACCTCTGATAGTGCACTTTATATTCTGTGTGTGCTTTTATTTGTCTTCTGCATCGACGGTTGGCACACTCCTCGTCACACGCACACACACTCTCTCTCACACACACTCACACGCACAAGTGCCACTAGGAAACGGTAAAACAAAATAAAAAACAAATAAAAGAACAGGTAAAACCCTTCAGTCACGCAAAGACACACCTTCACGGAGGCAATATAAGAACTGATGTGCCTTAAAAACAAATGGAAAACACGAATAGCCAAGCTTAAAAAAAAAAAAAAAAAAAAAAAATATATATATATACAGTATATACCGGTATATGTACTGTGTATATATATACATACAGTACATATACATATAGTATACTGCATAGTATATATGTATGTATGTATAGTATTTGTATGAATTAACTGTACTTGCGAATGTATGAGTGTGTTTCTGCATGACACATTATGAACTCCATCTTTGCAATGTTAGAAATAATATGCAAGCAGAACAATACGTCAACATAGATATAATAATAAATATAATAATATATATAATAATGGGTTTACTGTGCTTATAATTATAGTGTTTTATATATGTAGCCACCAGGAAGTGATTATAGTCTCTCTCTATATCTCTATCACATACACTCACACACCCACACACACATACACACACACACACCCACACCCACACATACACTCACACGCACACCCACACACATACAGAGGCTGGGAAAAAACTCACTGGACACGACACTTGTATATGAGATAGTAACATGCAAACTCCTTCTCTCTCTCTCTCTCTCATTCTCTCTCTCTCTCTCTCTCTCTCTCTCTCTCTCTCTCTCTAAACTGCATGCATATTTGTGTCATAACTGTGCTGAACGTAATGTCGTCGAGAGTTTCACTGCCCAAACTTATATAAATTGCCTAGATGAATATTTCGATCTTAATAACTCCGATTAACTACGTTTTTGTACATATATATTTTTTTTTTTTTTAAATTTCACAAACGAATATATACCTGGATATAATACGGTGACGCTAATAAGTCATGTCTCAGCTGTCATTACGCTTGGCTCGATCTGTGCTGTATTAATGTCTGTCAGATGATGAATAGGGTGGGTAAGTGTAGGAAGATGCTTGTATATCTCACTCAAAAAGAAGAAATCATGTGGAAATATTGCTGATACCAATTATTGATCAAAACATAATTATAATTGGTACCGAAACATCACTTATTAGGCCGACTGTACTATCCTATTTTTCACCACACACATAAGGTCGATCGATTAGTTACAAGCAGCTCTGTTAAAGACCAATAGATCTGTTGTTGCTTGTTTTCCTTTGTACTCCTTTGTACTTCATTATGACTTCTGGTATTATGACTCTCTACACATCACCACATAAACATACATATAGTGTACACAAATCCTACACACACACACACACACACACACACACACACAGAGGCACTAGAAGACAAAACACATGCAGTCTAAATATATACACACACATGGTCGTTTCCGGGGTTATAGCTTTGGACATTTGCTGATGAGAAAGTTGCTTACATAGACACACACCCGCACACATACATAAATACAGACACACACGCACACACGCACATAATATATATACAGTAAATATATATATATATATACAATATATATATATATATATATATATATATATATATATATATATATATATATATATATGTGTGGTGAAGTGGTCTTGCCACTGGCCTGGTAATCCAAAGGTCCCGGGTTCAAATCCCGATGTATCAATGGGAAGATATTATTGGGATGGAATTTGTGCTGTACCTGGTATCAGTGCATTACCACAAGCCCACCGAAACGTCAATAAAATACCCTCATTGTTCCCTGATTAAATAGCACTGTATGAATATTCCCATATTCAAAATATGCTATAGGGGTGCAATGCCTGGTGAGTTATCTGCTCAAACAGGTGGCATTGTGTGTGTGTAAGTGTGAGAGTCCGAGTGTAGGGGGTGAGACAGTGAAGCACGGGAACGAGATGGCTTCAGAGATGGGGTCGTTTCGGGCCATGAGTGAGCACCGTGCCTCATGTGAAGGCAAGATGGCAGGTGCTCGTTGTACTCTACGTGCTTCACATGTCTCACTCCCTAGACTGGAACAAGACCTCACGGGCTTCACTGTTCATTGTAAAGCGGTGAATGTTAAGGCTCTCAGCCTATGCCCGAGAGGAAGTAAGTTGGAATATAGAAAAAAAAAAAAAAAAAAAAAAAAAAAAAAAAAAAAAATCCCCCTTAAAGCAACCACCTCCCCCTTAAAGCAACCACCTCCCCCTTAAAGCAACCACCTCCCCCTTAAAGCAACCACCTCCCCCTTAAAGCAACCACCTCCCCCTTAAAGCAACCACCTCCCTCTTAAAGCAACCACCTCCCCCTTAAAGCAACCACCTCCCCCTTAAAGTGCTTGTGTGACCCCGGCTTCAGACACCCAATGATCCTTCTTAAGCTGAATTAAATTGAGTAATATAAAAAATAAAATCAAAGAGTGCGTCATAGTATTCCCTTATATTTCCCTCATATTTCAAATCAAAGAGTGCGTCATAGTATTCCCTTATATTTCCCTTATATTTCAAATCAAAGAGTGCGTCATAGTATTTCCCTTATATTTCAAATCAAAGAGTGCGTCATAGTATTTCCCTTATATTTCCCTTATATTTCAAATCAAAGAGTGCGTCATAGTATTTCCCTTATATTTCAAATCAAAGAGTGCGTCATAGTATTTCCCTTATATTTCCCTTATATTTCAAATCAAAGAGTGCGTCATAGTATTCCCTTATATTTCCCTTATATTTCAAATCAAAGAGTGCGTCATAGTATTGGAAAAGGGTTAACAATAAAGCCAATAGAAACGTGAATCCCTTCGGCTTTATAACTAACTATACTGGTATTTCTACCTGACCGCTACTACTGACAAAATGAATTTCCCTTATATTTACCTTATATTTCCCTTATATTTCCCTTATATTTTCCTTATATTTCCCTTGTATTTTCCTTATATTTTCCTTATATTTTCCTTATATTTCCCTTGTATTTTCCTTATATTTCCCTTATATTTCCCTTATATTTTCCTTATATTTCCCTTATATTTCCCTTATATTTCCCTTATATTTCCCTTATATTGCCCTTATATTTCGTGTGAGTGCAAAATAGAATGGAAAAACAAATATATATATATAGCTGGAGTTCTACATACCATACATATCAATCTGTCCAGGTCTATAATATATAAATATATAAATAAATCTATATACTATATTCTCAGGCCCAATTCTCACGTTTATATATATATATATATATTTTTTTTTTGGGGGGGGACTTATGACAGCCAGAATAGGGACAGCACAACAGAAAACAATGAACACACACAAATTGACACAATAAATAAATAAATAAATACTAATATACAGTATGTATATATATATATATATATATATATATATATATATATATATATATATATATATATATATATATATATATATTTCCTCTCGCATACAATAATCATAAACGTTTTCTGCAACCCACTTCTCTTTTCTTCGTACCATCCCCCCCGCCCTACTCTCTTCTTCCTTACCCCCTCCCCCCTCTCTCTTCTTCCTACCCTCCCCCCCTACTCTCTTCTTCCTACCCCCCCCCCCCTTCTCTCTTCTTCCTACCCTCCCTCCCCTCTCTCTTCTTCCTACCCTCCCCCTCCTCTCTTCTTCCTCCCCCCCCCCCCTCTCTTCTTCCTCCCCCCCCTCCCCCCTCTCTCTTCTTTTCCTTTCTTCATCACATCTTTATATTCCCCAGTCCTCGTGTGTATGTAAATGCCTCTATATATTCCTTCCTCTCCACTCCATAAGCTTGGTAACCTATTGTCTTGGGCCCACACAGTACACTTTAAAGGCAGGTTTATAGTTGCCTCCCTAGAACTCCATCAAGCTTATAATGACACCCCCTTGAGTCTCTTTCAAGATAAATTTGTACATTTTTCTACCAAAAAATGTCGCGGCCGAAAGCCGATACCTCTTAAATTACAGGCTTGCTATCGCTCGCCAGGAAAAAAACCCGACAAGGACACAGAGTCTTAATATTGACACTTAATGGGGCGAAAGGTCTTAAAATCGCCAAACTAATGAGCCTAACGTCATAAATCTGAAAAGTAATGGGGCTAAACATGAGGAAGAAGGGGGACCAGAAAAACGACCCACCTCCCCTCAAGTACGCAGTCGGTTAGCATAATTACAAAAATGATAATACTACGCAAGGGACTGGAGTTCTCGAAAAGGGGCTCCAGTCCTGATGTTCTTCTTAACCCTCTCACGACCACATGACGCAGAGGTTGCCAGATTAGCAATACTAAATAGAGTTCTCTCACTCTTATAATAACCTCTCCAAAATTAGTTTTCTGCCCACAGCTAACTCAAAGATAACTACAGAGGTTGAACTAACTAAACTAAAGGTTTCTAAATACCCCTGGTGGTAACAAAGGCTTTAAAGTATCCCTAATAGGCTCAAAATTGCGTCAAGAACGTGAGAGGGTTAACTTACAGTGGGCTGGCTTAATAATCCAATAGGGTTGATAGCTTCTGAAGTCCTATTTTGACTAACTAACTATGCAAGGAGGGACTGGAGTTCTCAAAAAGAGGCTCCTGACTTGATTTGTTGTCCTGGCTTAACCCCTTCAGTACCAGGGACGTCCTTTTCATCATATTCTGGCAACAATTAGACGATTGTATTCAGCTTAGGAAGGACCCTTAGTAATAATAAGGCTTCAAACGATTTCAACCAACCCTTTTAACTACCACAAATCCTTCCTAAGCTGCATAATATCGTCTAAATATAGCGAGAATAAAATATAACACACGTCGCTGGTACTCAAAGGGTTAATAATCCCGAATATATTTTAATAATAAAAATACTTCAACAAGCCCCTGCAATAATAACACCAACATAAACAACATCTACCATTAATTCATCTATCTATCTATCAATCTATCTATCTATCTATCTATAAGTTAATCAATCTATTTATCTGTCTATGTATGTATGTATGTTGGTATTTATATATTATCTATCTGTAGCTGAGATTCGACTAACACAGGAGAGACAAGATCACATTCAGGGTCAATCTGAATTATCTCTCTCTCTATCACACACACTCTCTCTCTCTCTCTCTGGCAATAACACGCAGTTGGTCGCAAAATTTCGCGGGATTTTTGGTCGAGTTTAGCGGAACCAATTGGAACTCAGCGATCTACGAAATATTCCCAACAAAACCAATATATACAAACTACTGAAAACAACAATTACGGATGATATAGACTAACAAAAATTATAATAAAAAATAATTTCACAATAATATAATAATATTAATGATAATAATAATAATAATAACAATAATAGAAAAGACACTAATACTAATATAAATAAATATATATATATATATATATATATATATATATATATATATATATATATATATATATATATATATACACGACATACACACCGGCCACAACACAAACACATAGCTCACAAATTACGGAACACAAATATTCTCTCTCTCTCTCTCTCTCTCTCTCTCTCTCTCTCTCACACACACACAATATTGCATGACCACTAGAACCCAGAACCAATATTTCACTTACAAATTCATCACATTTTCTCCGCACAAAGAGAAGTCAAACCACTGAAGTTATTTACCACTTAGTTGAATATTAAGAAATGCACTTCAGCTGATAAGAAACATTCATTGTGTACACTGCCAGAATTTATGGGCATAAAAGATGTATATAAAACCATTAGGTATATTGATAGCGAGTTCCTTTTTGTATCTTTTGTATCCGTGTTTTTCCTTCCTCCGTTCATTGTCTCTTTAAAAAAAAAAAAAAAAAAAAAAAAAAAAAAAAAAAAAATCTTTATATTAGATAGGTATATTTCTATAGGCAGTGCCAGCGAACTTGCCTATAATCTTGACCCCTTAACTTCTTATAACTCGAAATAAATGAAAGCAATCGGGCTGACGTTTCTATCATTTGGGAAGAGTCAACCAGGAAATAGGTGTGGATATTTACAGCCAGTTTGCTCCAGGCCCTTTTGAGTTACAGAGAGGTCAGGAATCAAGATGATTGTCAAGTTCGTTGGCGCTACCTATACCAATATACGTATAAATAGGTATTGTATCTTGAACACTTCCATTGTCCTTTTTCATACTGTCTGCCACACTATCTGATTCGGCGTTTGTTGGGTTAGTATTATGTTATATTATTATTGAGGAATTTGGCGTTTGTTGGGTTAGTATTATGTTATATTATTATTGAGGAATTTGACGTTTGTTGGGTTAGTATTATGTTATATTATTATTGAGGAATTTGACGTTTGTTGGGTTAGTATTATGATATATTATTATTGAGGAATTTACTTGTTTTTGTCATTTTCGAGCAATGTATTTTAGTTTGTCCTCTAGGTTAAAGAAAATGCCTTCCCAGACTCCCTTCAAACTAAAGAAAATACCCACCTAGACCCCCTTCAAGATCAATCAGGTCATCCAATCCAATCTAATATGAGGCAAGGGATCCAATCAGGTCATCCAATCCAATCTAATATGAGGCAAGGGATCCAATCAGGTCATCCAATCCAATCAATGAGGCAAAGTATCAAATCAATCAATCCAATCTAATATGAGACAAAGGATCCAATCGGTCAATCCAATCCAATCTAATATGAGGCAAGGGATCCAATCAGGCATCCAATCCAATCTAATATGAAGAATCCAATCAGGCAATCCAATCCAATCCAATCTGAGACAAAGAATCCAATCAGATCATCCAATCCAACCCAATTCGAGGCAAACTATGCATACAAAGTTTAGTATGTGACATATGTATGGGTATTATCTTGATTACTATATAACCCGTTCATTATCTTGATTACTATATTATCTTGATTACTACTGTATATTATCTTGATTACTATATTATCTTGATTACTATATTATCTTGATTACTACTGTATATTATCTTGATTACTATATTATCTTGATTACTATATTATCTTGATTACTATATTATCTTGATTACTATATTATCTTGATTACTATATTATCTTGATTACTATATAACCCGTTCATTATCTTGATTATTATATTATCTTGATTACTATATTATCTTGATTACTATATTATCTTGATTACTATATAACCCGTTCAGTACCGGTGACGTCCTTATCATTATATTCTGGCAAATGATTAGACGATTTTAATTCAGCTTAGGAAAGACCTCTAGCAATGTTAAGGCTTCAAACTATCTCAACCAACCCTGTTAACTACCACAGATCCTTCCTGAGCTGCACACTATCGTCTAAATATAGCTAGAATATAATATAACACACGTCGCTGGTACTCAAAGGGTTAACGGAAGCGGGGAATCAATAAGGGTAAATGATTGATAGGGTGGTGTATTCGTGGCTTCTAAGTTAAGGGTTGGTCATGCAGTCAAGCGATGTGAGGTTTGGCTTCTTCTTCTTCTTCTTTTCGCTTCCTCCTCGTTCGTGTTTTTTATCCTCCCTTCTTCCCTCCCTGCTCCCCCCAATTCTCTCATCTACGTAGGTATCTCTCATTTTCCTCCTCCTCCACCTCATTTTTCTCTCCTTCCTTCTCCCCATCCTCCTCCTCCTCCTCCCTTATTTCCTCTTTTACCTCCTCCCATTTCTATCTCTCTTCTTCTTCTTCTTCTTCCCTCCTCCTCCCTGTTGTCGTTTACCCGTATATTTTTTTCCACTCTCTCCCCCCATTCTCATTTCCATAATTATGCAATCCTCTTTTCCTTCTCCCATCTCATCACTCTCCTTTCTCTGTCTTCTTCTATTTGTTCGTTTGTTATCTTTCTCCTTCCTTCTCTCTCCTCCTCTTCTTCTTCTTCTTTCTCTCCGCTCTCTTCTATTCAACTCCATTTCCCTGTTCTTTTTTACCTGTCCTTTCTTTCCTCCTCGCTCCCCCGATTCTCATTTCCATTAATACCCTCTTCCTCTTTCTCCTCCTCCTCCTATTCCACATTCTTCCCTCCTCCTCCTCCTCCTCCTCCTCCTCCTCCTCCTCCTCCTTCTTCTTTGCTATTTTTTTCTTTACCTCGTAGTCAATAGATTAGTAGTTTTAGATATCCAAACTGCCCCGTAAGGACCAATAGGTCTGTTGTAGTTTGTTCTCCTTTGTATTCCTTTGTATTCCTCCTCCTCCTCCTCCTCTTCATATTCCCCTCCTCCTCCTTCTCCCCCTCTTTGGTTCTCTATTCATTTTTCCGTGCTCCCCCAACTCTCGTTTACATAATTAGGGTCCTCGCCCCCTTGAGTTACCCCTCTCAGCCCTCTTCCGTTTTCTATATATACGATATTATACGTTTTCGTCATTGCCAGGGACACTTTAGAGAATAGATAATGGAAATTCCCGATATTTTGTGCCTTGGGGTATATTTTTATAAGTATACGTTCCGCTTCAATCATTACAAAAACAAACAAACACTCACACAAACAGAAACGTAATAGAAAACTAGGAATATTTCTGAGGGCACATGATTTAGTCAGAACTTATTCATGTTTTCGTATTTATATATTAACCCTCTGAGGATCGATTACGCACTTCTAATTTTGTTTTCTGGCTATTATTATACAAGTTTATTCAGCTTAGGAAGGGTATATGGAAGTCAGAGGGTTGATTGAGATAGTCTATACTCTTTTAATACCCACAGATCCTTCCTAAGCTGCATACAATCGTCTAACTATAGCCAAACATAAACTGCTAAAACGCATCAGAGCTTCAAGGGGTTAATCATTGTTCAACCTTGCCAAGGACCCTTTAGAAAATAAATACTCTACGACATCTGCTAACACTAAGGACTTTATAGGACCACACAGACCTTATGATCCAAGCGAGGCTGTCAGGACTTAATACTAATAGAGATAATAAAACCCCCAAAAAGAATAGTAGAAGCAAAGAATAGCACAGAAGAAGGCTCTCTCTCCACCCTCCATATCCCTATATAAATGGTCTGATATATATTTAAAAAAAGGACCATGTCTTCCTTTCTGGTTATTGGATCGCTTTTACATTTTTCATTTGTCCCCCTCCTCTCCTCTCCTATTTCATGGCAACTTTTATATGCCGTTTTCTTTTCTTAGTTCGTTTACTCTCTCTATCTCTCTCTCTCTCTCTCAACCTATTACACACACTCCCTCCTCCTATCTGTGTGTCTTACAATCTCACACAAACTCCCGTTACCCCCCACTCCCCTCCCTCTTTTTCTCTCTCAACCTAACAAACGCACAAACTCCCTTCAAACCCCACTCTCTCTCCCTCCCTCTCTCTCTCACACACACACTCACTCTCTCTCTCTCACTCACCCCCTTCTCTCTCTCTCTCACTCTCTCCAGCAACCAGTTTACTCCTTCCTGTTCCGACGTTTGGTAGTCTCATAAATAAGGTCAATGCTCTTCGTTTGACTCGTTGTTTCTTGTGGTTAGTTCCCTTATTGAATATACTTTATTGTATTATTATCATAAGTGTTGTTATTATCATTGTTATTATTATTAGTGGTAGTAGTAGTAGTAGTAGTACTAGTAGTGATATTATAATAATGATACAAATACTACTACTGCTACTACTACTACTACTACTACTACTAATAATAATAATAATACAAAATAATGTGTATTATTAGTATTATAGTCTTGAATAACAGCCTAAAAGCCTCTCATCTCCCACTGCCTACCTTCTATAATCACTAATGCAGCCAGCCCCTAGTTTGTAATAGGGGGAGATGAGGAGTTACTGGGTGTGACGAGTTGGAGGTTTTTATTGGAGAGAGAGAGAGAGAGAGAGAGAGAGAGAGAGAGAGAGCGAGAGAGCGAGAGAGAGAGAGAGAGAGAGAGAGAGAGAGAGAGAGAGAGAGAGAGAGAGAGAGAGAGAGAGAGAGCGAGAGAGAGAGAGAGCGCGCGCTATGCATCATACATATATTTCACCCGCTATGATTCGAACCCAAAAACTAAAAAATTTAGTTGGAAAAAGTAAATATTTCTAAATGTACAGCCAAAATCGATAGTTCCCCGAAAACCTTGCTTATAACCAATATATTTACCGCTTGACATTTGACCTGTGTTTCTATTTTATTACACCTTGTTCAGTATAATAGGCCAGAGATCAAGACCACAAAATCTCATACATAATTTCAAAGGAAGCTCGGCAATTGACCACTTGCGAGTTTCAGGCTATAAGGAAGTTGGTGCCGTAAACATGGATATTAAACAGAAATGCAATAATAATGTACGTTTCTGATGGCTAAATGGTATGTTGAATTGGAGTTTATGTTTTATAAATGTACTACGACCATATTTTAGTTGTAAATTCTGTTAAATATCGATGTCTACAACTCTAACTTCCTTATAGAACGAAGCTCGCAAGTTGGCAATTACATAACGAGAACATGTTAAAACTATGATGCACAGACATAGTAGTTTTATATTTTTCCCTTAGTTATCGATAAATGAGCTGCTAAGAGAGTCAAATATCGGCCAAGTTACCATAAATCGACTATAATTACCAAGGAATCCAAGCAATTACAAAACCACTTCTCATGAACCAACTTTGGCGGCCAAGAACAAGAAAAAGTCGAGAGTGCAGCCATTAACACTATCTTGTGCGACGTCTTGGGGGTTGCTTAAATATTGTCGAGGAATGTAATTGTGTTTGCTTTTATCGATATTGTATTTTTAGTTTATCCCATAGACTAAGAAACCCACTACCTGGAACCCCTGCAACTATAATGTTCTCTCCACCAACCAACTTTACTCCTAAACTCGATTAATGAAATTAACAAACACATGTGGCAGTCCGGGGATTCGAACCTAGGATGCTCACACCGAAAATCAACACACTTATGCATTGCACCACTATTGTTAGCCCATAACACAATTGCTGCTTGAATGGTGTGAAGTGTCTTATAATCACCAACTAAGAAGATAACACGTCTTAAAATATCTCTAAAAAATAATGATAATATAATAGTGAAACAGCGAAGGTCCAATAAGAATCGCCTCCCACCGAGTTAAGGCGGTGTCATACGAACATTTTTGGGGCAATTTTCGATAACTAATATATTTGGTTTACAGTATTAAAAAGAGATATATATATATATATATATGTCTGCTATTATGGGCTTACCTATTTATCCAACTAAATATATATGTTACGTTAGGTCTAGACTGTCAACAATTACGGTATTAAAAGGATAAATAGGTCCATATAAATGTAAATAAATTACAAAATAAATACATATGTAAAAAATTAAATATATATATATAATATATATATATATATATATATATATAAGATAAAACACTCGACGGAAAGTTGAAATGGAACTGTATCCCCTCAAACAACTTAAGAAAAAGTTGGTAACTCTTCCTCTTAACAATGATCCTTGGAGAGAGAGAGAGAGAGTTCCAAACCCTTTTTCTCATCTCACTGATCTTTCACAACTTTGGGAAGGACTTTATGGTGGGAAGGATCAGAGTTGGGATTCTTCAGGGTACAAAAACTGGACAACTGCAGCCATTTTGTATGTGTGTGCGTGAGTGTGTGTGTGTGTGTGTGTGTGTGTGTGTGTGTGTGTGTGTGTGTGTGTGTGTGTGTGTGTGATGGCTGATTTGTGCTTATAATCCACAGTATTTACAAATCTATAACAATAAAAGGTTAAATAAACATTTAAAATATTTCGGTTACCTAAATTCATCTACCATCAGTCTAGTTTCCGATACCAGTGTAAAATATTCCAGAAATGTTGCCAGAAAAATGTTGATCATCAAATTTTGACTATAACAGCTCTCGTGTGATACCGGCTTTACAGACACACCCAGGGGGAAAAATATGAGCCCGGAAGTTTCAAACCACATTTCACGTCTGACAGCACTGGTCGGAAACACACACACACACACACACACACACACACACACACACACACACACACACACACACACACACACACACACACACACACACACACACACAAAACACACACATTATATATATGAACCGTTACTCTCAGACTTTCTTCTATTCAACACCTGAGCTCTGGAACTCTCTCCCAGAATCAGTCTTTCCCTTTTCCTATGACTTAAATTGCTTCAAACTCCGTGTGTCCAGGCATTTTGGCTCGAATGTCCCTTGATTTTGCCTCCCTCACTCCCATAGGAAAAAAATATATATACAGTATATACAGTATACTGTATATGTAAGGTGAAACACTAAGGTAATGTATTATAGTGACATAATATATTTTTCCTACACAGCAGTCTCGACAGGGAAAGGAAGGAAGCCTTTACCACATAATTTACTAAGTGACTTTATTCATACATCATGGTTTTTTCTACTGCTGGGGGGAGACATTTCAGTACACAAAATAGAATAATAGATAAAACAATACTTCTACTACTACTACTACTACTATTTCTACTACTACTACTTCTACTACTACTACTACTTCTACTACTACTACTACTTCTACTACTACTACTACTAAACAACAAACCAACCCAGTAAAGCGTCCATATAAAACCATTGTCTCTCCATAACCTAAGTGACAGAACCATAACACTAATGGGAGGTGACGAGCCTAAAACCTTCACTGCCTTTCCACACTAAATTGAAATATACTGAACTATTACTATTATTATCAACACAACACAAACAACAGATACTACTACTACTACTACTACTACTACTACTACTACTACTACTAATATTAAAGCCTTTACTCTCTTACCACACTGAATTAAATTAGCACATACTTTTATATATAATTTTGTTTGAAGACGTAAATACGGAATACATTACATAACCTGGGAAACTGTTTATATTTAAGTTAAAGCTGTTGCTACTTCTACTATACTACTACTACTAACTGCTACTATTACTACTACTACTACTACTGCTACTATTACTACTACTACTACTACTGCTACTGCTACTACTACCTTTATCTTGTATCGTCCCAGTCTTGGCTTGTTTAGTTTGCAAGTTTTACATTTTAATTTTAACTACTACTACAACTACTACTACTACTACTACTAATAATAATAATAATAATAGTAATAATACATAAATAATATTTAAACCCAAGTTGCACACATAAAGTAAGGCATAATGAGTGAATAGAGTAAGTGACAAGGATATAACGGCATTACCACCAGACGGTCCACGAAGGAGGAGGAGAAGAAGAAGCAGAAGAAGGAATGATAATGATAATACTTACAATAATAATAATGCGAAGGAGGAAGAATGAGACGAAAATGGAGTAACAAAACAAGCATATGTAGAAAGACAAGATGAAGAAGAAGACAAAGAAGAAGAAGAAGGAAAAGAACAAACGGAAAGAAAAAAACGGAACAATATATACACTAAAAAGAAGAAGAAAGAGATAAGTGATAAATGAGAAAACAAATGTAAGAGAGAGAGAGAGAGAGAGAGAGAGAGAGAGAGAGTGAGAGTGAGAGAGAGAGAGAGGAGCGAAGGAGGGGGTAAGGGAAGAGGTGATACATTTAAAGTGCATCAAGAAGTAAGCAAGACGGATGAACGGGACAAATTGAGAGAGAGAGAGAGAGAGTGAGAAAAAAAAGAGATATATAGATACTTATATCCATATATATATATATATATATATACTGTATATATATATATATATATATATTATACATATATATATATATAATATATATATATATATATATATATATATGTAGTAAACTATGTAGTATCAAATTGTATATATGATTAGATTGTATTGTTAGGCACATTTCAATGAATATAGGTACATATATTTTGTATATAAATTAAGTATGTTCCTAAAAATATGGCAACAGGCAGTAGGCTGGCAACACTTTTTGTATTTATATGCTAGTTAGCAACTCACAGATGATTTAGGACGGGTATTTAAGCCTCACTCTCCCCCTGTTTTCTTGTATTACCCTGAAGATGTCTTGAGAGAATAGACGAAAGCTTGGTGTTCCATTGTTTCAATTTTCCTAGCGAGTTTACTACATAATTTGATCACACGTATTTGTGATTTTACCTCCATATATATATATATATATATATATATATATATATATATATATATATATATATATATATATATATATATATATATAGAGAGAGAGAGAGAGAGAGAGAGAGAGAAAGAGAGAGCGAGAGCGAGAGAGCGAGAGAGGCTGGTGGCTAAAAGCATTGGAAGGTCAGGACAGAGTGGCCCAAGAAGGAAGAGAAAGAACAGAATATATAAGAATAAAGGAAAGGATAGGAGAAGGGTGGACGAAAGCAAACACGGATAAATAAGTAGTTGATGGGTTAGGCAAATAAACAATATAAATAAAAAAGTCAATACATTAAACATAAATAATATATGTAAGATTGAGAGGGATCAACGCTTCTGGCAATAGATAGATGCATAGATAGAGAGGATAGAAAAATATAAGCCAACGTAGGAGGAGGAGGAGAAACAAAAGCAGGAATATAAAGGAGTAAACAGACTTATAAACTGCAACAAACCTATTGGTCCTTACAGGGCAGTTTGGATATCTACACTGCTAAGCTTCTAGGCAGATAAAAGGATAGTAAAGCAGAAGGTGGTGGAGGAGGAGGAGGTGCAGGAGGTGGAGGAGGAAGAGGTAGAGGAGGAGACAAATATAAGATACGAAAAAGAAGATAAAAATAAGAAGAGAAGAGGAGAAGACGAATACCAACAAGAATAACAAAACAAGAAGACGAAGGAGGAGGACAAGAAAAAGGAGAAGAGGAAGACCAGAAATAAAAGGAGGTTGAGGAGGAGGAGGAGGAGGAGGAAGAAGAAGAAGAAAAAGAAGGAGAAGGTTGAAGAAGAAGAAGAAGAAAAAGAAGGAGAAGGTTGAAGAAGAAGAAGAAGAAAAAGAAGGAGAAGGTTGAAGAAGAAGAAGAAAAAGAAGGAGAAGGTTGAAGAAGAAGAAAAAGAAGAAGAAGAAGAGAAGGAGGAAGAGCTCAATGGGTGGTATTTGTGAGGGAAGGAGAGAGGATGAGGACCGACAAAGGCCAGATTTTCCAGGCTTTATAGAAGAGGTATGGTCGGTGAGGGAAGGATGAGTGGGATATGTGTGAACCAAACAACATATTTATCACGTACACACTTATATACTGTGTGTATATATATATATATATACTGTATATATATCTTCTATGTGGATGATGGAGACAAAAGGCAAACACAGTCTGTGACGAGTGCCTAGCCCAGAATTGGAAGAGTGACAGAACAAAAATCAAGGAATATTCGAGCCAAAATGCCTGGACACGTGGAGTTTGAAACAATTTAAGTCAAAGGATGCGGGAAAGATAGATTCAGGGAGAGAGTTCCAGATCTCAGCTGTTGATTAGAAGAAAGATTGTAACAGAAGGATAATAATGGATTATCAGAGTGTTCATATGAATTTACCTCTAATAGGAGTATTGGCGTGGATCAACCAATTTAATCAAATAATATAAAAGAGATACACAAAAATAGTAAGGGTAAATCACTATCAATATTCCCAACTTGATATATATATATACATTTTTAAGACCCCTGAATTTTAATAGTATAAACAAAATATATGGTGAGATGCCATAAGTGAACACATAAATAAATGTAGGAGAGTTCTGAACGTAAAGCAGCCTAATAAAGATCACACTTATGGAGATGAGAGAGAGAGTGAGAGTATGAGTGTGTGAGAGATAGGGAGGGAAGGTGATGAGGTTCCTGATTGCTTGGGTGTCTGGTTGACTTTGATGAAGGTCCAGTAGCTCTATAAGGGCTGTGTGAGATTGATATAGATAGATAGAGACAGATAGACAGATAGATAGATAGATAGATATATAGATAGATAAATACATTTATTTATTGATTGATTGATTGATAGATAGACAGATAGATAGATATAGATAAATAGATGTCACATAGGTTAGGTAGCTTCAGTTACAAGCAGCCTCGGGAGGATCAATATATATGTTGTTGCTTGTTTTTCCTTTGTACTCTCTCTCTCTCTCTGTCACCCATTCATTCACTCAACCACCCACACACCTACACACCCACACCCACACACTCACCCACTCACACTTCATCAACCTCCACCCCACTTCCCCAACCCACCACCATCACCATCGACCTTTCTGTCCCATATGGAGGTGACGGATTGAATTAGGCTCAGGTCACCCAACGGTATTTCACAAACATTTTCAGTGGATGCGTACACCTAATTATTTTATAGTCTCTCTCTCTCTCTCTCCCACACACACACACACACACACACACACACACACACACACACACACACACACACACACATACTAACACACACACAATTGATTAGGCTCAGGTCACCCAACGCCATTTCTTAAAAAAATTCAGAGCCTTTTTGCTTACACCTAATTTAACTTGACATTTATAGCTCAACCTATCTAGACACAAATTACACTGTAAGCAAGATCAGCAAAATTACCTGTAGAAGTAATAAATATACCATGAACGAAAATCATATTTTTAATTATTTCGGTTGCTTACCTGTATTTACCTTGCAAAGTTGGATAATTAGACCATACATGACAACTAATATTTACGGTCATATAGGCTTGCCACTGTCAAAATTACGGCATTAGGCTGACAATAGTACTAGTTGTTCGCTGACCATAAAAACAACGGACCATTTTGATCAGTGTACGTATAATAATAAAGTGTATATGTATTGTCCTGCTTTCCTTCCTGATCCCATGGTGTTGATGTAGTTGTTCAGTACAAAGGAGTACAAAGGAGTACAAAGGAATACAAAGGAAGTCAAACAACAAACGATCTAGCGACCCCTCTAGGTTGCTTGCCCTCTAAATCACTACTGCTCAGAGTATTCAACAGTCGTTTAGAGAGGGTAAGGGAAAATTGGAAAGGGATTTACTATCTATCTATCTATCTATTGCCAGACGCCATGATCCCCGAAGGAGTGGCCATGAACGAAACGCCCCCGTGCACCTCTGTCCCCAGTCAGTCGACATCCCTTCTCCCATCCAGCACTGCTTTCACGCATATACTTCTTAACTCCATCCTTCCACCTCTCACTCGGTCTACCTCTCCCTCTCTGCTCTTCCACCTTACTCTCGTACAGTCGCTTGGTCATTCTCTCGCTTCCCATACGTTCCACATGGCCGAACCATCTCAAGGTATTCCTTTTCACACTTTCCAGCACATCTACATCCATACCACACCTCTCTCGTACTTCCTCATTCATCTGTCTATCCCTCCATGTAACTCCGCCCGCACTTCTCAAGTAACTCATTTCTACCCCTCTCACTCTTGGTTTGAGTCTCTTCACCAACGTCCATGCTTCGCTCCCGTAAGTCAATGTCGGGATTACCATACTGTCATGCAAGGACTTCTTTTCTTCAATACTGACCACCCTATTTCTTGTTACTGCTTTCAGCGTTCCTACAACCCTCTTCTCTTGTTGCACCCTCTCCTGCACTTCTTCATCCATACTCCCATCTTTACTCAACACACTGACCTTCATTTATCTTGGCAAAAGTCTTTCAAATATTCCCTAGCCATGGTTTTGACTCCATTTAGAGCAATGAGAAAGAGAACTCAAGATTTTTACAATATTGACAATCAAACTTTAATAACGTATAGCGTACAACTCACCTTTAGTATTTTACAACACTAGGTCACAGGATGCACAGTGTCACGCAGACATGAGTGGCGGAGATCTTACCTGAAAAGAAAAGACATGTTTTGATTATGCCCATCCATTTAGTTGCCTACACACATTTGAAAGACATCTAATATTTTGTATGTGCCTGAGGGAGACAAAAGGCAAAAACAAGTGTAACAAGTGTCTCCCCCAAGGTTGAAAGGGTGATAGAGATCATAAATCAAGGGACATTATAGGTAATATAGGTGTGTTAAAAAAACAATGTGTGGTGTGCTTGTCAAGTGTAGTGTAACAATGTAAAAGTGTATATCATTACATTAAAAGTGATGTGTATGTACTGTAGGTATATATGAACACAATAATATGTATATGTATGCCTGTATACAGTAAATATGAATGTAAAGTGTGTCTGTATGTATGGACACGTACACTCGGTCAAAGAAGTATCTGCACCCCTACGCTGATCGTCTGGTGTGTACAGCTCGGTAGGGTTGGCACCTCTACCTGCAACAATATCCATGTGTCAAAGCCGATCGTCTTTGATACATGGATATTGTTGCAGGCAGAGATGCCAACCCTACCGAGATGTACACACCAGATGATCAGCGTATGGGTGCAGATACTTCTTTGACCGGGTGTACAGTCGCGCTAATAAGTGATGTCTCGGCACCAAGTATATTTTGATCAATAATTAGTATCAGCAATATCTAAGCTTCAATTCTTCATATCGAGTGAAATATACAAACATGTTCCTACACTTACCCACCCTATTCAACATCTGACAGACATTAATACAGCACAGAGCAAGCCAAACGTAATGACAGCTGGGACATGACTTATTAGCGCGACCGTACATGTTGATTGCTAACTTTACTAGTGCTTCATTGTCTCACCATCTTACCGTAGGGCACATTCTCTATTATTTATTTATCCAGTCCTCTATTCGTCAACAATTATCTTTCATTCCTATCCCTTCTCCGTTTTTCTCCTATGTATGCATTGTAATCTATCTTTATCATTCCCACTCGACTTTTTCCTCCTCGTCCTCCTCCGTCTCCTTCTCCTCCTATGTTCATTCCTCTTCTTTCTTCGTCTTTACCTCTTTCATTATTATCTTTTTCTATTTTTGTTCGTCTGTTATTCTCCTCCTCCCTTTCTCCTCCTTCCCTCCTTTGTCTATTCCTCCACCCCCTTCTCCTCCTCCAGCAGTATGTTTATCCCCCGTCGTTGCACCTGAGGAAAAAATGTCTACGGGGCCGCGCTGAAAAATTCCCCGATGTTGAGTTCCGACCGGGCGGAGACGTAAAAGGTGTGTAATCCAGCACGGGAGGGCGTAAAATTCCCTCTGTGTACTCGGCCGCTACGTACGGTTCTTTATTTCTTGTGACCTACTTCCGGCGCTACGGTTCTTTATTTCCTGCGACCTACTTCCGGCGCTACGGTTCTTTATTTCCTGCGACCTACTTTCGGCGCTACGGTTCTTTATTTCCTGCGACCTAGTACCGCGCTACGGTTCTTTATTTCCTGCGACCTAGTACCGCGCTACGGTTCTTTATTTCCTGCGACCTAGTTCCCGCGCTACGGTTCTCTATTTCCTGCGACCTAGTTCCCGCGCTACGGTTCTTTATTTCCTGCGACCTAGTTCCCGCGCTACGGTTCTTTATTTCCTGCGACCTAGTTCCCGCGCTACGGTTCTTTATTTCCTGCGACCTAGTTCCCGCGCTACGGTTCTTTATTTCCTGCAACCTACTTCCGGCGCTACGGTTCTTTATTTCCTGCGACCTAGTTCCCGCGCTACGGTTCTTTATTTCCTGCGACCTAGTACCGCGCTACGGTTCTTTATTTCCTGCGACCTAGTACCGCGCTACGGTTCTTTATTTCCTGCGACCTAGTTCCCGCGCTACGGTTCTTTATTTCCTGCGACCTAGTTCCCGCGCTACGGTTCTTTATTTCCTGCGACCTAGTTCCCGCGCTACGGTTCTTTATTTCCTGCAACCTACTTCCGGCGCTACGGTTCTTTATTTCCTGCGACCTAGTTCCCGCGCTACGGTGCTTTATTTCCTGCGACCTAGTAGCGCGCTACGGTTCTTTATTTCCTGCGACCTAGTACCGCGCTACGGTTCTTTATTTCCTGCGACCTAGTTCCCGCGCTACGGTTCTTTATTTCCTGCGACCTAGTACCGCGCTACGGTTCTTTATTTCCTGCGACCTAGTTCCCGCGCTACGGTTCTTTATTTCCTGCGACTAGTTCCCGCGCTACGGTTCTTTATTTCCTGCGACCTAGTTCCCGCGCTACGGTTCTTTATTTCCTGCGACCTAGTTCCCGCGCTACGGTTCTTTATTTCCTGCGACCTAGTTCCCGCGCTACGGTTCTTTATTTCCTGCGACCTAGTTCCCGCGCTACGGTTCTTTATTTCCTGCGACCTAGTTCCGGCAATTCCTATTCCTGGGTTTGAATATTATTATACAGCATTTCATAAAGTTAACCTCTTCAATACCGGTGCCGTCCTTTTAACTTTTAACTGTTTAACCCCAGTCACTGAAAGACAACACTCAGCTACATGCACGGCCCTCTGAAGTTCATTTGAAAACTAATGGGGCTAAACATGAGGAAGAAGGGGGTCCAGAAAAACGACCCATCTCCCCTTAATAATTGAGGGTCCCAAAATGGCGTCTGAATATACAAAGATGGCCATTCTCTCTCAGTCCAAGCTCTCTAAAGAGGGCTAAAGGGGGGACTGTTGTAAATTACTGATGATATAAGCCATTATATTCTACACCAGAGAGAGAGAGAGAGAGAGAGAGATTGTGTGTATCTATATGTGTGTGTGTCAGAGAGAGAGAGAGAGAGAGAGAGAGAGAGAGAGAGAGAGAGAGAGAGAGAGAGAGAGAGAGAGAGAGAGAGAGAGAGAGACAGAGAGCACGAGAGCGAGAGAGTCACAGAGAGTCATACGCTTACTATAATAGTTGAATAATTAACGAACATGTATTGCAACCTATAATTAATGCACGAGGAGAGGGATATGACCATTTAGTGCCTTACTGAATTATGTGTGTCACGGGTTATATAATGGACAACTAGTATATTTATTGGTTGTAATTGCAACTTCGGATACATGAATTCTATTTTAACATTAAACCAACATGGCAACATACTATTGATGAAAACAAAGCTAATGGAAGGAATATATATATATATATATATATATAGAGGGAGAGAGAGATTTAAGTAGATATACAGAACAATACATGGATACAATTAGAGGTATGTAGCAAATGGTAATGGTTGATTTAACATATATATATATATATATATATGGTCGATTGTGTTATATTGATGTTGTAGGGAATTATAAAACCGTGTATCAACAACAACAACAACACAAACACTATATTTTAGAAATACATTAACACCTCTACACACACACACACACACACACACATACACACACACACACACACACACGTACACACACACACACACACACGTACACACACACACACACACACACACACACGTACTCTCCTCCTCAAAAACGTATTAACAGCGTCATGACCTCCATACACACACACACACACACACACACACACACACACATACAGTAGCTTAATGAGCATAGTAATGAAGCTCCAGATTAAGGGACGGGTTGAGGGCGGATAACACACAATGGAAGAGAGAGAGAGAGAGAGAGAGAGAGAGAGAGAGAGAGAGAGAGAGAGAGAGAGAGAGAGAGAGAGAGAGAGAGAGAGAGAGAGGTTAGGCTTTTAGATACAAACTTGGAAGTATAGATAGACAGAGAGAGGGATAAATATAGATAGATAGATAGATATTAAGAGAGAGAGAGAGATAGATAGATATTAAGAGAGAGAGAGAGAGAGAGAGAGGTTAGGCTTTTAGATACAAACTTGGAAGTATAGATAGACAGATAGAGGGATAAATATAGATAGATAGATAGATATTAAGAGAGAGAGAGAGAGAGAGAGATAGATAGATATTAAGAGAGAGAGAGAGAGAGAGAGAGAGAGAGAGGTTAGGCTTTTAGATACAAACTTGGAAGTATAGATAGACAGATAGAGGGATAAATATAGATAGATAGATAGAAAGAGAGAGAGAGAGAGAGAGAGAGAGAGAGAGAGAGAGAGAGAGAGAGAGAGAGAGAGAGCGTATAAGTTCGCCAGCTGTCCCTAGTTGCAGTTTAAGGGGGGATGGGCCGTTTTTCTGCCCCCCTCCCCCCCCCCCCCTCCCCCCCCCCCCCCCCCCCTTCTTCCTCATGCTTAGCCCCATTAGTTTTCAGATTATAAGACGTTCGGCCCATTAGTCTGGCAATTTTAAGACCTTTCGCCTAATTTCTTTGTCAATATTCAGACTTCTCGTGTCATTTAGGTGTCGATTATTTCCTGGCGAGCGATAGCAAGCCTGTAGGCTAATTTAAGAGGAACCTACCTTCTGCCAGGACATTTTTCTGCCGAAAAATGTACAAATTTATCTTGAAAGGGGTCTAGGGGGTACTTTCTTAAAGCTTGATGGAGGTCTAGCGAGGAAACAAAAAAATATATGAATAACTGAATATATAGACCAATAAACAGCCACTACCCCCTTAAGGAGAGATGTCCACTTGAGGGATTTTTTTCTTGACTCCTTTCTCCCTCATGTTTAGCCCCATTGCTTTTGATATTATAAAACGTTTGCCCCATTAGTTTAGCGATTTTAAGAACTTTCACCCCATATTAAGACCTTTCGTGCCATTCAGGTGTCAATTTTATCCTGGCGAGCGACAGCGAGCCTGTAATTTAAGAGGAACCGGCCTTCGGCCGGGAAATTTTTCTACCGAAAAATGTACAAATTTATCTTGAAAGGGACTCAAGGGGGTGTAATTTTAAGCTTGATGGAGGTCTAGGGAACAAACTAAATACCTCCCCTTAAGCATTACGAAATTGTTGCAACACCAAGATGAATTAGGTCGCTTGCCACACTGCATTCTGTTTTTTATATAGTCGGCGGCCTAGTTTGCAGAGACAGGGTACATATTAACCCTTTCTGTACCGGCGACGTCTGTTTAACCCCTTCTGTACCGGCGACGTCTTTTTGATCTTATTCTGGCTACTGGTAGATGGTTTTATCCAATATATATATAGGATCTCCAGCAATTAATAGGCTTCGAACTATTTCACCTCTCCCCTTTCTACTACCACAGATCTTTCTTAAACTCCATAAAATCATGTAAATATACCTAGAGTACAATAACAAATTACGTCGCCGGTACATAAGGAGTTAAGAATATCTACATATAAATAGGCCGTCCCAGAACTGGATTTATATCACAAAACTTCTGAAGGTTATTATTTTTTTTTTGGTTTATTTCGAGTTAAATCATTCTGAATATTTGGGTTCGAATCCAAGCTGGATAGGGTATTATACACATGTTGTTTACTGATGTAAATAAATACATTATTAACGCTATGGGTGCGTGTTTTCCTTATAGAGGTTCCTACTTTAACTAGCACAAGGTGAAGATTCTACGATTTGTAATATATATATATATATATATATATATATATATATACACTGTATATGTACCACCTCCTCTACGTACGGTACTTAGAACACAATCCCACCCCTACTCTGTGCACCTCTCCAACTCAAGAACGATACTCCCAATCTTTCTTCTATTCATCAGCTGAGCTCTGGAACTCTCTCCCTGAATCCATCTTTCCCTCATCCTATGACTTAAATTACTTCAAACTCTGTATGTCCAGACATTTTGGCTCGATAGTGAGAGAGAGAGAGAGAGAGAGAGAGAGAGAGAGAGAGAGAGAGAGAGAGAGAGAGAGGCCACGTGTATGTGTATGTTCGTGTTCACTTGAGTATTTATAAAAACAAAGGCACGGTTCCCAGAAAACTCAATTAACCACATGAGGGGGTGGTGGTTATCTTTGGGTATACATGTTGTTTGTTAAGCTTGATAGACGTCTAGGGAGGAAACTAAAAAAAACATGGTAAAAAGATACACAAATGAGCAAATATATACAATCAATCAATCAATCAATCAATCAATCAATCAATCAATCAATCAATCAGGTGAAGGTACTGAGGGATAAGCCTTTACAACGGCACCTCGTATCTACATTATACTTTTCCTATTTTTCACCCATCCACCCATACTATATATATTAACAACTTAAAACACAAACCAGTTGCACTAAAAAATTCAAATCCCCCCCCCCCCCCCCCCCCCCCCGGCCGGGATCGACAAATCAAGAATAATCGCAAATCCCGCCGAAAAATATGACGTTAGTTTTAGCCATTATCGACGTTGATCGTTACGACTTATAACGGGACGGGTTACAATGTCATAACTGTTTTGGGGAGGTTATTATTGTAAATTGGCTTGTTTATTAGTTTGCTGTTATGAATGCGTTACTTTATGTGTTATTATGGTTATTATTATTATTATTATTATTATTATTATTATTAGAATTATCTCTATTATTATATTTTTATTAATATCATTATTATTATTATTATTATTATTATTATTATTATTAGTAGTATATTATTTGTATTCCAAGTCGTCTACCTTTAAATACAATTTTATGCACCATATTTGTCATCTATTTTATGCACCATATTTGTTATCTATTTTATGCACCATATTTGTTATCTATTTTATGCACCATATTTGTTATCTATTTTATGCACCATATTTGTTATCTATTTTATGCACCATATTTGTTATCTATTTTATGCACCATATTTGTTATCTATTTTATGCACCATATTTGTTATCTATTTTATGCACCATATTTGTTATCTATTTTATGCACAATATTTGTTATCTATTTTTATGCACCATATTTGTTATCTATTTTATGCACCATATTTGTTATCTATTTTATGCACCATATTTGTTATCTATTTTATGCACCATATTTGTTATCTATTTTATGCACCATATTTGTTATCTATTTTATGCACCATATTTGTCATCTATTTTATGCACCATATTTGTCATCTATTTTATGCACCATATTTGTCATCTATTTTATGCACCATATTTGTCATCTATTTTATGCACCATATTTGTCATCTATTTTATGCACCATATTTGTCATCTATTTTATGCACCATATTTGTTATCTATTTTATGCACCATATTTGTCATCTATTTTATGCACCATATTTGTCATCTATTTTATGCACCATATTTGTCATCTATTTTATGCACCATATTTGTCATCTATTTTTATGCACCATATTTGTCATCTATTTTATGCACCATATTTGTCATCTATTTTATGCACCATATTTGTCATCTATTTATGCACCATATTTGTCATCTATTGTATGCACCATATTTGTCATCTATTTTATGCACCATATTTGTCATCTATTTTATGCACCATATTTGTCATCTATTTTATGCACCATATTTGTCATCTATTTTATGCACCATATTTGTCATCTATTTTATGCACCATATTTGTCATCTATTTTATGCACCATATTTGTCATCTATTTTATGCACCATATTTGTCATCTATATTTGTCATCTTTCCATTTATTTATATTTGTACTCAATTCTTCTCCTGGATGACCTAGATGTGTGTGTGAATTTGTATTTTGTTTTGTGTGTTCATTGTTTTATGTTGTGTTGTCCCTATTCTGGCTCTGTCTTGAGTCGCCACCCCCCCAAAAAAAAAAAAAATATATATATATATATAGAACAAATAAAAAAAATAAAAAATAAATAAATAAAAAAATAAATAAATAGGAAAAGTGGGGATTGGGCCTGAGCATATACTGTAGATAGATAGATAGATAGATAGATAGATAGAATCGTTTTTGTTTTGCACTCCAATTCGTCTACCTTGAAAAACACATTCCTGCACCTTGTTGCCACTTTTCAGTCAGCCATGTTTTGTTCTGACTTTCTGGCAACATACTGTCATATTCTCACTTGTTCTACCTTTTTTCACCGACAGAATTCCAAACTCCAAACACTTCCAGGATATACATATAATATATATATATATATATATATATATATATATATATATATATATATATATATATATAACTCAATAATAAATACAGATTAATAATTATATATACTTAAAAAACTGAACAGACGTGAATATAATTTTTTGTTTTCTTATGCCTGCTGCCACCATTGCCAGAGCTAGATATGGCTGGGGAAACTTAAGAAAACGGTTGCCCATTCTAACCATGACAAGAATACCACTCCACCTAAAGAGAAAGGTGTACGCTTCGATTATTAGAAGTGAGATGATCATTGTTTCAGAAACGTGGCCAGTTAAAGGGGAAGGGTTCGTTCTCCTGGACCCCCTTCTCTCTCATGTTTAGTCCCATTAGTTTCGAGATTCTACGACGTTCGTTCCATTAGTTAGGCGATTTTGAGACCTTCTGCCCCATTTCTTTGTCAATATTAAGACCTTTCGTGCCAATTAGGTGTCGATTTTTCCCTGGCGAGCGATAGCGAGCCTGTAATTTTAGGGAGGAACCGGCTGAAATCGAAAAATGTACAAATTTATCTTGAAAGGAGTTCTACAGGGTGTAGTAGTAATATTATGTATGCGTGTATGTATGTATGCATAGGAAATAATGCAAGTGAAAAGTATCAAAGTAGAGCCATAACTTTTGAACTACACTGTACATGAACACGGAAGGGGGGGGGGAGGGGGGGGGGGGGGGACGGGGGGGAGGGGGACGGAGTTAGTTAGTTCCGTTAGTCCCCACCCCTCTCACACTCGGTGGATTGGTTTGGTGAGTAACGTATCTACTAGAGCTCCGGACCGGGATTTGTGATAGTGGTCAGTGCGATAGAGTCATATATTCTGGTTAATATTAGACGATCTTATTCAAATGGATATCTCGTAATTGAAGAGGGTGTATTACTATTCCCCAATTTAAATGTATATCTTAATTTGAATAATATCGTCTAATGGTAGTCAAAACAAATGAAGAACACGGAGAGGTAAGGGTGGGAGGAAGGTACTGAATATAATCTATTAGTTATTCAGGCACTCCAGGAATCAAGGGAGTAAAGTCTATCGCATTTTTTTTTTTCTATATTCCAACTACTCCCTCTCGGGCATAGGCTGATAGCCTTTACACTCTACCTCTGAACATGGAGAGGCCCGTGAGGTCTTTGCTCCAGTCTAGGGAGTGAGACATGCGAAGCTTCACGGCTCGAAGGAACTCCATCTCTGAAGCTGCTCCGCCTCTGCGCTTCACAGTCTCATCCCCCAGGTTTGGACCCTCACTCTCAGAACGCCACCTATTGAGCAGTTAACTCACTAGGCATTGCCCCCCTGTAGCATATTTTTCAATATGGGAATATTCACACAATGCTATTTAATCAGGGAACAATGAGGGTATTTTGTTGGCATTTCGGTGTGCTGTGGTAATGCACTGATACTAGGTACAGCACAAATTACATCCCAATAATATCTTCCCATTGACATATTGGGATTCGAACCCGGGTTTATTGGATTACCAGTCCAGTGGCAAGACCACTCCGCCACACCTCCCCTAACCCTCTGACTCGCATTATTCAGGCACAATATAATATATCTCATTATAATGTCGAATAGGTTGGAAGAGAGGTATCCTGACCAGAATTCGAACCCAATCACTCCAGGTATTTAGAGAAGGCATTACAAGGGTGATTTAAACGTCTAAAAAAATAACCTTTTAGAGGTTTATTGGTGGTATTAAAACCATCAATTATAATGTAAAACTTGCAAAAGACACAAACCAAAACAGGGACGACACAATATAAAAACAAAAGAACTAAAACAATAAATATTATAAGGATATAAAAAGTATACCATATAATCAAAGGTAAACCACTGTTAAATATACCGTACTTAGTTTTATTGTATTTACCAATGTCATACCTTGAATTTTTACAGTACAAAAAAAAAAAAAAAAAAAAAAAAAAAAAAAAATCTAGCATAAAACTAACCATATCAAAATATACACGAACACGAAGAGGTGATGGAGGGATGAGGGGGGTGGGGGGGGGGGAGAGGAGGGGGAGGGGGAGGGGAGTGAGTTAGTCTCCAGTGTTTAAGGGGAGGTTTATAGTTTCCTCCCTAGACCTCCATCAAACTTAAAATTACACCCCCTAGACCCCCTTTGAAGATAAATTTGTACATCTTTCGGTAGAAAATTGTTCCGGCCTAAGGCCGGTACCTCCTGAATTACAGGCTTGGTATCGCTCGACAGGAAAAAATCGACACCTAAATGGCACGAAAGGTCTTAAAATTGACAGATATGAGGCGAGTTCTTAAAATCGCCAAACTAATGGGGTGAACGTCTTAAAATCTCAAAAGCAATGGGGCTAAACATGGAGAAAGGGGCGCAGAAATCACTCAAGTGGAAATCTCCCCTTAATGGATTGGTTTGGGGAGAGAGAGAGAGAGAGAGAGAGAGAGAGAGAGAGAGAGAGAGAGAGAGTGCGTTAGCCTCCAGCGTTCATTCAATGGATTGGTTTGGTCGGTGACTTATCTACACCTCCAACGCTTGGTTAGTGTTCTGGCCATCATCATCATTATTATTATCATCTTATGCATCATCATCATCATCAAAGAGCATGCTGCAATTGGTGCATTAGGCGTTAAGCTGCAACAAATACATTCGACCATACAGAACATTCGACCATACAGAACATTCGACCATACAGAACATTCGACCATACAGAACATTCGACCATACAGAACATTCGACCATACAGAACATTCGACCATACAGAACATTCGACCATACAGAACATTCGACCATACAGAACATTCGACCATACAGAACATTCGACCATACAGAACATTCGACCATACAGAACATTCGACCATACAGAACATTCGACCATACAGAACACATATTACCCAGAGATCTCACTAGGAGTAGAAGGAACTATTAATTCAATCCTTGTTCCAGTAGTTAATAATCTTCCATGACAGAATACAATACCGTGAGATAGACATATAAATTAGTTAGTAACAATAGGACTTCAAAGGATCTCATGCCTTCTGGATTATTAGGGGAGATTTCCACCTGGAGGATTTTTTTCTGAACCTCTTTCTCCCTCATGTTTAGCCCCATTGCTTTTGAGATTTTAAGACGTTCGCCCTAGTAGTTTTGACATTTTAAGACATTTTGCCCCATTTCTGTCAATTATAAGACCTTTCGTGCCTTTAAGGTGTCGATTTTTTCCTGGCGAGCGATAGCGAGCCTGTAATTTAAGAGCAACCGGCCTCCGGCCGGGAAATTTTTCTACCGAAAAATGTACAAATTTATCTTGAAAGGGGGTCTAGGGGGTGTAATTTTAAGCTTGATGAAAACGTAGGGAACAAACTAAATACCTCCCCTTAATTAAGCCAGCACATTGTAAGCCAAGAATAGCGTCAGGACTGGAGCCCCTTTTCCAGAACTCCAGTCCCTTGACATACAAATGAGGAAGTGCGAGAGGGATATGGTTTGAATGAACACCTTGAGGGGGTTAGGTCATGTGGAGTGTACAATGAACACCTTGAGGGGGTTAGGTCATGTGGAGTGTACAATGAACACCTTGAGGGAGCTAGGTCATGTGGAGTGTACAATGAACACCTTGAGGGGGTTAGGTCATGTGGAGTGTACAATGAACACCTTGAGGGAGCTAGGTCATGTGGAGTGTACAATGAACACCTTGAGGGAGCTAGGTCATGTGGAGTGTACAATGAACACCTTGAGGGGGTTAGGTCATGTGGAGTGTACAATGAACACCTTGAGGGGGCTAGGTCATGTGGAGTGTACAATGAACACCTTGAGGGGGTTAGGTCATGTGGAGTGTACAATGAACACCTTGAGGGGGTTAGGTCATGTGGAGTGTACAATCGCGCTAATAAGTGATGTCTCGGCAACAAGTATGTTTTGATCAATAATTGGCATCAGCAGAATCTAAGCTTAATTTTGTTCATATTGAGTGAAATATACAAACATGTCCCGACACTTACCCACCTTATTCAACGTCTGACAGACATTAATACAGCTCAGAGCAAGCCAAACGTAATGACAGCTGGGACATGACTTATTAGCGCGATTGTACAGTGAGTAAGAAAATGACTAAAAAAGAGGGCTGCAGAGATCATACCGATAATGAGGTGGAGGGATGGAATTGAGAGTGGGAGAATTGATAAGTGAAAGGGGTGTTGAGCGGGAGGTGGCGCAGAGGAGCCTGGAGGCGATTCTTTTGTGGCCACCTCCTACGGGATCGAAACGTCTGGCAATAAAAGGATACAGAAAAGTTCTCTGCACATATAGGGAGACCTCTGTGTATGATCGAATAGATGTTTTTATACTTTGTTACGGAGTGAGAATTAGTATATGCTTGTTTAACATCTCTGTGATATGACCTGGCCGGGCCTCGAACCAGGGTCAGTAGTGCAGCAGTTCAGCATTAAGCCAACTAGACCACCGAGGAGCTTAAAAGTGATAGTTTAACATACACACACATGTGTATGTTTCAGAAAGGCGACATGGTGCTGAAGGTGTTATAAGTATGTGTATGTTTCAGAAAGGCGACATGGTGCTGAAGATGTTATAAGTATGTGTATGTTTCAGAAAGGTGACATGGTGCTGAAGGTGTTATAAGTATGTGTATGTTTCAGAAAGGCGACATGGTGCTGAAGGTGTTATAGGTATGTGTATGTTTCAGAAAGGCGACATGGTGCTGAAGGTGTTATAAGTATGTGTATGTTTCAGAAAGGTGACATGGTGCTGAAGGTGTTATCAGTATGTGTATGTTTCAGAAAGGTGACATGGTGCTGAAGGTGTTATAAGTATGTGTATGTTTCAGAAAGGCGACATGGTGCTGAAGGTGTTATAAGTATGTGTATGTTTCAGAAAGGCGACATGGTGCTGAAGGTGTTATAAGTATGTGTATGTTTCAGAAAGGCGACATGGTGCTGAAGGTGTTATCAGTATGTGTATGTTTCAGAATTCAATCCCTAGACCCGGAGACTCGCAGGCCAGCACCCTAACCACCTACCAACCCTGGGGCAAGATGTGGATGCTATGGAAGGCTCAGCACATCTGTCTACTGATGGGGTTATTCCAAACGACAACAGCAACAACAACAACAACAATAACAGCCGAGGTGAGAGAATGGATGATTATATTTAAGGGGAGATGAGTCTCTTTTTTGGCCCCCTTCTTGTTCATGCTTAGCCCCATTAGTTTTCAAATTTTAAGACGTTCGGCCAATTAGATTGACCGATGAAAGAAAAGGATGCTTTTATTCAGCTTAGAACGGTTCTGTGAGAATTAGAATGTTAAATTACGTACCCTCTAACGGTGTCTAACCCATTCACTACTAGAACAAAGCGTCTTTTTTATAGTAACGTATAAGAGAGTGTCGGCCATAATTGCCATTCTCCCGGAACACCACTTTCATAGCTAGCATATACTGTATACTTTGTTCTCGGCTATATTTACACACACACACACACACACACACACACACACACACACACACACACACACCTTTTATGTTTTTTGTTCTCTGCAATATTTACACACATGCAGTCCTTCCTTTCCCCCTTCCTCTCTCTCTCTCTCTCTCTCTCTCTCTCTCTCTCTCTCTCTCTCTCTCTCTCTCTCTCTCTCTCTCTCTCTCTCACACATACAGGTTCAGGCCAATATTTACACACATGGAGTACTGTATGTTTAACACGGGTATTCTCGTGGAAGTTACACGACAATTCCTCGTATGTTGAATGTTCAGTTGCCCTCACAAAACAAAAAAAGAGAGAGAGAGAGAGAGAGAGAGAGAGAGAGAGAGAGAGAGAGAGAGAGAGAGAGAGAGAGAGAGAGAGAGAGAGAGTGAGAGTGAGTGAGAGTGAGAGAGAGAGAGAGAGAAGATGGGACCAACAGTTTTAAAATCGACAAACTAATGGAACGAACGTCTTAAAATCTAAAAACTACAGTAATAGGGGCTAAATATGAGGGAGAAAGGCGACCAGAAAAACGAGCCTTCTCCCCTTAAATCAACCAATGAAACTCGATAACCGCGCATGTGACCAATACATTTATACGTCTTAAGGGGAGGCAGTTGGTTTTTCGAGTCCTCCTCCTCCTCCCTCATGTTTAGCCCTATTAGTTATAAGATTTCAAAACATTCGCTCCATTAGTTTGGCGATTTTCAGACCTTTTGCCCCATTTCTTTGCCAATATTAAGACCTTTCGTGCCACTTAGGTGTAGATTTTTTTCCTGGCGAGAGATAGCGAGCCTGTATTTGAAGAGGAATCGACCTTCGCCCGGGACATTTTTCTACCGAAAAATGTACAAATGTATATAGAAAGGGGGTCTTGAGGGTGTTTTTTTAAGCTTGGTGGAGGTTTAGAGAACAAACTAAATCCCCTCCTTAAACCATTGAGCCGAACCAGTAAATTATGCTGCACAATACCGTCTGAGCTCCCTTAAGAGATTGATATTGATCTTTAACATTCAATGCACGCGAATTGTCCATATGTATCTTTGCTAAATAAAGACTGATATGTTGACCTACACCAGTCAAAGTGGAAAAACTAGTATAAAATATGATTAGAAATGTGAGCATTGTATTCCATATATATACTGTATATATATATATATATGCTATTGATGTTGAACTCAAATAATGTGCTGAAGAAGAAGAAGAAGAGAGAGAGAGAGAGAGAGAGAGAGAGAGAGAGAGAGAGAGAGAGAGAGAGAGAGAGAGAGAGAGAGAGAGAGAAGGCAGGAGAGAATATTCGTGGATGTCACCTATTTGTAATTACAGAAGTATATCCCTAAAAAACGAATATATGAATATATTTTTGTATTGTATCAACTGCAAAACTATATACTGTATGCTATCTAGCAAGTTCTATCAACAAATCAATCCAGAGAGTTATAATTGCATAACAATAAAAAGGAGTCCACGAATTCTGATGAGTGGGGTAGAAACTATGGCATCCGAGTGTACAGTCGCCCTAATAAGTGATGTCTCGGCACCAAGTATGTTTTGATCAATAATTGGTATCAGCAATATAATAAGCTTCATCTCTTCATAGCGAGTGAAATATACAAACATGTTTCTACACTTACCCACCCTATATCAACATCTGACAAATAATTAATACAATAATAACAATAATAACACTAATAAAACAATCAATAATAACACTAATAAAACAATCAATAATAACACTAATAAAACAATCAATAATAACACTAATAAAACAATCAATAATAACAATAATAAAACAATCAATAATAACAATAATAAAACAATCAATAATAACACTAATAAAACAATCAATAATAACAATAATAAAACAATCAATAATAACACTAATAAAACAATCAATAATAACAATAATAACACTAATAAAACAATCAATAATAACAATAATAAAACAATCAATAATAACACTAATAAAACAATCAATAATAACAATAATAATACAATCAATAATAACACTAATAAAACAATCAATAATAACACTAATAAAACAATCAATAATAACACTAATAAAACAATCAATAATAACAATAATAACACTAATAAAACAATCAATAATAACAATAATAACACTAATAAAACAATCAATAATAACAATAATAACACTAATAAAACAATCAATAATAACAATAATAATAATAAAAGACACACAAATAAGCCAATAAAGAGGGTCATCCCCCCTTAATCTACCCTTCTATCCCCCACCAGGTGACCCCCACGTTCCCCAATGATCTGCTATTGTGTCACCTGAACCAAACCACCCTGCCCAGGCCCACCCGAGTTGCTTGTGGGGCCCTGTGTAATGTTCAGGACGGGTGTATGCTGAACTGTCTCAAAGGTGGGTCTATTACTATTACTACTACTACTACTACTATTACTATTACTACTACTACTACTACTACTACTATTACTACTACTACTACTACTACTACTACTACTAACTAGAACAAGTGACCCTGCCCAGGCCCACCCGAGTTGCTTGTGGGGCCCTGTGTAATGTTCAGGACGGGTGTATGCTGAACTGTCTCAAAGGTGGGTCTATTACTATTACTACTACTACTACTACTATTACTACTACTACTACTACTACTACTATTACTACTACTACTACTACTACTACTACTACTAACTAGAACAAGTGACCCTCCCCAGGCCCACCCGAGTTGCTTGTGGGGCCCTGTGTAATGTTCAGGACGGGTGTATGCTGAACTGTCTCAAAGGTGGGTCTATTACTACTACTACTACTACTACTACTACTACTATTACTACTACTACTACTACTACTACTACTACTACTACTACTACTACTAACTAGAACAAGTGACCCTCCCCAGGCCCACCCGAGTTGCTTGTGGGGCCCTGTGTAATGTTCAGGACGGGTGTATGCTGAACTGTCTCAAAGGTGGGTCTATTACTATTATTACTACTACTACTACTACTACTATTACTACTACTACTACTACTACTACTACTACTACTACTAACTAGAACAAGTGACCCTCCCCAGGCCCACCCGAGTTGCTTGTGGGGCCCTGTGTAATGTTCAGGACGGGTGTATGCTGAACTGTCTCAAAGGTGGGTCTATTACTATTACTACTACTACTACTACTACTACTACTATTACTACTACTACACTGCCACTACTACTACTACTACTACTACTACTACTAACTAGAACAAGTGACCCTCCCCAGGCCCACATGAGTTGCTTGTGGGGCCCTGTGTAATGTTCAGGACGGGTGTATGCTGAACTGTCTCAAAGGTGGGTCTATTACTATTACTACTACTACTACTACTACTATTACTACTACTACTACTACTACTACTACTACTACTACTACTAACTAGAACAAGTGACCCTCCCCAGGCCCACCCGAGTTGCTTGTGGGGCCCTGTGTAATGTTCAGGACGGGTGTATGCTGAACTGTCTCAAAGGTGGGTCTATTACTATTACTACTACTACTACTACTATTACTACTACTACTACTACTACTACTACTACTACTACTAACTAGAACAAGTGACCCTCCCCAGGCCCACACGAGTTGCTTGTGGGGCCCTGTGTAATGTTCAGGAAGGGTGTATGCTGAACTGTCTCAAAGGTGGGTCTATTACTATTACTACTACTACTACTATTACTACTACTACTACTACTACTACTACTACTACTACTACTAACTAGAACAAGTGACCCTCCCCAGGCCCACACGAGTTGCTTGTGGGGCCCTGTGTAATGTTCAGGACGGGTGTATGCTGAACTGTCTCAAAGGTGGGTCTATTACTATTACTACTACTACTACTATTAATACTACTACTACTACTACTACTACTACTACTACTACTACTAACTAGAACAAGTGACCCTCCCCAGGCCCACACGAGTTGCTTGTGGGGCCCTGTGTAATGTTCAGGACGGGTGTATGCTGAACTGTCTCAAAGGTGGGTCTATTACTATTACTACTACTACTACTATTACTACTACTACTACTACTACTACTACTACTACTACTAACTAGAACAAGTGACCCTCCCCAGGCCCACACGAGTTGCTTGTGGGGCCCTGTGTAATGTTCAGGACGGGTGTAAGCTGTACTGTCTGAAAGGTGAGTTTATTACTATTACTACTACTACTACTACTACTACTACTACTACTACTACTACTACTACTATATTTTTTGTTTTGGTAATAATCTAATTTATCAATTTCACTTCCAACACCAAACGCCCCCAAATGAATTTAATGAAAGCATGTGATCCTACCGGGATTCGAACCTGGGTTACCACATACAGATCTTAAACACTCCAACCATTACACCATCAGGACAGTCTACCCCTACCCCTACTACCCCCGACCACCCACCTCCACCACCAAACCACGGCCCCACCCCCACCTAGGAAGCTTGATTTTTTTATTTTTTATTTTTGTTTTATTAATCTATTTATTTTTCGTTTTTTTTTTTTTTTTTTTGTATGTGTGGATGAGGGAGACAAAAGGCAAAACATTGGAATGATTATCTGTGTACATGTTTGCAGGTTCCGAGTGTCATCTGTTCTCCGGCATGGTAACCCAACTGTGGCAGGGGTCTACGGATGCGGACGCCCTGAGTTATGACCGCTGTTACACGTCCTGGTATCACCCCCATGATATCACCGGTACCATCACAGCCACAACGTTCTCCTCTACTTGGCCTGGCTCAACCTCGGAGAAGGCTATAGACGGGTGAGCATTGCATTTGTTTTATGGGGATAGTGGCTGCTTTATTTTTATTCAGTTATTCATATATTTTTTAGTTTCCTCGCTAGACCTCCATCAAGCTTAAGAAACACCCCCTACACCCCCGGTCAAGAAAAATGTGTACATTTTTCGGTAGAAAAATTTCCTGGCCGAAGGCCGGTTACCCTTAAAATTACAGGATCGCTATTGCTCGCTAGGAAAAAAATCGACAGGTAAATGACACGAAATGTCTTAAAATTGACAACGAACTGGGGCAAAAGGTGTTAAAATCGCCAAACAAATGGGCCGAACGTCTTGAGTTACGACCGTTGTTACACGTCCTGGTACCACCCCCATGATATCTCCATTACCATCATATCCACAACGATCTCTTCTTCTTGGTACCTTGTCACAACCTCGGAGAAGGCTATAAATGTACATGAACATTGTATTTGATTGTGGTCCTATGTTCGGGCTTGTGCAACTAGATTCACAAGCAATCTTTATGATCTTGACAGGAGCCGTGTGAATTTAATGTTCTTGACAGGAGCCGTGTGAATTTTTCTACTACACAGTTTTCACGGTATTTTGTGCCGGCCATGGTTGACTTTTCGAGTCAATTGCCAAATAGGATCATACGGCTGGGAAAGTGTAGCTAGCAGAGAAGGGGTGTTGTAGATAGAGGAAGCTGTTGGAGTGGCTTTGGTATGTGTGTGTTTATTAGTCTGTATACGGTACTGAAAGGGTTACCACATATTCCAGGTTCTTCTGCCAGAAGTTCAAATACTGCATGGCCACGAACACACTGCCTGGGTCTTGGTGGCGGGCTGACCTGGGGGCATCGCGCCAGATCACCTCATTACAGGTTAGTCACACCTTATATATATATATATATATATATATATATATATATATATATATATATATACAGTATATATATACTTATATATACAGTATATATATACTTTTTATTTCTTTTCTTTTTTGCAATTATTATATTTTATTTTAGTGTATCTATTCACTTTTGATAATATCAATTGCTCGCCTTTGTGATATCCTTAATTTATTTGTACTACAAATGTAGTTTATTTGTAGGGTAATAATTGGTAGGGGTCAATTTTTCAATGATATGCTCACATATCGTTAGTGAGTGATGTATGTATTTTGTACTATTGTTGATATCTTGTCAAATTGCAAATTTGTTTGAAAAAATATTTTTGACATAAATTGTAGTTTCTTTATTCATACATAATTTATACAAATTTACCAAAACGTCCTGAAGTTCTCAAATTGACTAATTCCTTTATCATGACGAGAGTGCGTTGTTATAATGTGCGATTGATTTGCTTGGGAAACAGATTAACTTGCGCATGTAGTGATGTACACCCTATTACCGAGGTAATCCTCTCGGGCATGGAAGCATACATTCCATTTTCTTTCTCTCAGTCTAATGCAAACATATATAGAATAATAAATAGATAAATAAAATAATCTATCTTGCTTCCCTAGTTGGTGACGAAGGGGTTCTTTGATGTGACCGTGAGGCTGGGCGACTCCAACGACTACGACACCAACCCGATCCTGGCAGAGTTACCGGGGGGAGCACCTATATCCGAGGTCTTCACCCTTCCTCCTAACCAACCTCTCACCGGGCAGTACCTACAAATGAAGAGTTCCGGGGAAAAGTGGCTTACTATCTGTGGCATGATACTCGTCAGTGATTAGGTTACGCAGAATCGGTGTGCAGTTAGCTGGAGGAGCACCTAAATACAAGCTATCCCCCCCCCCCCCCCTCCCACCTCAACCTCTCACTGAGCGGTACATTCAAATGAAGAGTAACGCGGACAACAAGTTGCTTACTATCTGTGGTGTAATACTTGTCACTGGTTAGGTTACGCAGAATCTGTGTGCAGTTAGTGGGAGGAGCACCTAAATACGAGCTGTTCACCCTTGTCCCCGTCTCAACCTCTCACCGGGGTACCTACAAATGAAGAGTAACGCGGACAACAAGTTGCTTACTATCAGATTCTGTGGTGTAATACTTGTCACTGGTTAGGTTACGCAGAATCTGTGTGCAGTTAGTGGGAGGAGCACCTAAATACGAGCTGTTCACCCTTGTCCCCGTCTCAACCTCTCACCGGGCGGTACCTACAAATGAAGAGTTCCGCAGAGTCCAAGTTGCTTACTATCTGGGGTTTAAATTTGTGTAATACTCGTCACTGGTTAATAGGTTATAATGTAAAACTTGCAAAAGTAAACAAACCAAAACAGGAACTACACAATATAAAGACAAAAGTGAGACAAGTGACACAAGTGATGCCGGAAATACACGAGAGCTTTTATAGTCAACATTCGATGATCAAAATTTTTCTGGCAACATTTCTGGAATATTTTGCACTGGTATCGAAAACTAGACTAACGATAGATGTACAGTCGAGGTTAATAAATGTTGTCAGATATTTCACAAAGTTTGGGACACTGACTAATACTCTGAGGGATAAGCACTTTTCCCAGTAACTATAAAGATACCAATAACACTTTATGAGCGAAAACCATTGGAATCTATGACAACACTTAATACCCCCGATTGTACATGGGTGACCGAAATATTTGAAATATTGACCTCATAAGCTGCCAGACCAGTGTTGAGTGCCTGGAGTGCCGCCATTAGGACGTGAGACTGGAACCGCACTTCGAGTGATGCACTAGGTCATTAAATATATGCATATCTTTGCATTTGTTAACCCCTTCAGTACGATGACGTAATTATTCCGGTTACCAATACACGATTTTCTTCAACTTATGATATACGTCTGGGACTCAAAGTCGTAAATACGATCTCAATATACCTTCTGAATAACATAGGTCCTTTTTAAGCTGTATACAATTGTTTAACTCTAGCCAAAATAAAGATAAAGAGACGTCGCCGGTACATAACGGGTTAAGTACCAGTTTTATTACAGTCTTTGTATTTTGCATTGCACAATCACATGTTAACCCTGCTTGGACTGAGGGGGGCCTTTTGGACCTGTACTGTTTTTCGCTCCATTAGTTAGGATATTTTAAGACGTTTCACCACTTTACATAAATGAGGAAATATATTCGCTCATCCCCCCTTAAGGGGAGATTTCCACTTGAGGGATTTTTTACTGAACTCCTTTCTCATTCAGGTTTAGCCCCATTGATTTTGAGATTTTAAGACGTTCGCCCCATTAGTTTGGCGATTTTAGGAACTTTCGCCCCATTTCTGTCAATTTTAAGATCTTTCGTGTCACTTAGGGGTCAATTTATTCCTGGCGAGCGATAGCGAGCCTGTAATTTAAGAGGAATCGGCCTTCGGCCGGGACATTTTTCTACCGAAAAATGTACAAATTTATCTTGAAAGAGGGTCTAGAGGGTGTAATTTTAAGCTTGATGGAAGTCTAGGGAACAAACTAGAAACCTCCCCTTAAGAGTTCTGTAATTTGGCGATAATACGACGCTTCACCTCATTTACGGGTCGATTTCATTCTGGGCGAGCGATAGCGAACCTACTGTAAAACTTAGAAGAAATCGACCTTCGGCCAGGAGATTTTTCTATAGAAATATGTACAAATTTAGCTTTTTAGTTTAAAGGAAGTCTGGGAAAGCGTTTGTGTTAGCCTAGGAGACAAACTCAAATAATGTTAAATACAAATAAATAATAAATATAGGAAAATAATAATATATAATAAATGAAATAAATTAATAATAATACTAAATGGCAAAAACAAGCAAAATCCTCAATAGTAATACAACAGAATATCTTAATGATCCACAAGACGTCGGATTAGAGAATGTTAATATATATCTATGCACTGGTTCTTGTATGGTAGTACAGTCGGCCTAATAAGTGATGTCTCGGCACCAATTAAGTTTGGATCACATTGGTAACAGCAATATTTACACACGATTTCTTCTTTTTGAGTGAGATATACCAACATGTTCCTACACCTATCCACCCTATTCCACATCTGACAGGCATTAATGCAGCACAGAGTGAGCCAAACGTAATGACAGCTGAGACATGACTTTTTGTTTTTGTTTTGTTTTTTAAAGAGACAATGAACGGAGGAAGGAAAAACACAGATAAAACAAAAAGGTCCATGTCCCTAAAGGCATCCTCCATTCATAAAATGTTTGTAACAACTGGATTTAAACTTTTGTAGATTGTAAGTTTGTGGAAAGCAACTCGAAGGAAGTGCATTCCAAAGAGTAGTAGTTCTAGGGATAAATGAATTTTGATAAGCAGAAGTTCTGCATTGTGGAGGAGAAAGTGTAAATTCATGGGCGCTCTCAGCTGCCCTAGTTCTACGGGGAAAGATGTGGAGAGGCGGCACAATTGAAGCAAGTTCCTCGGAACAATTGCTGTGAAAATATCTGTAGAATAATGCAAGGGATGCAACGTTTCTTCGTATGGATAATGTAGGAAGGTCCTGTGTGATTGCAGGGTTATTGATTAATCTAATAGCTTTATTTTGAATTTTGTCCAACTGCCTCAATGCAACCACTCCACTTCCACTCCACAGAGGTGAACAGTAATCCATCTGAGAACGCACATGACTTTTATATATCACGGCCAACTGCTCGTCAGTGAAAAATTCTCGAACTCTGTACAGGAGTCCCAGTTTTTCAGAGGCATTCTAGGCATTACTAGCGCTACCGTTCATGATGAGATTGATATCCAGTATTAGATAAATGGATATCACAAATCCTAGTCATGTACTTAACCTTTAACTGTCTTGATGGTGTAATGGTTAGAGTGTGTAAGATTTGTATGTGGTAACCCTGGTTCGAATCTCGGGAGGATCACATGCTTTCATTAAGGGGATATTTCCACTTGAGGGATTATTTTCTTTACCCCTTTCTCCCTCATGTTTAGTAGCCCCATTGCTTTTGAGATTTTAAGACGTTATCCCCATTAGTTTGGCGTTTTTAAGAACTTTCGCCCCATTTATGTCACTTTTAAGACCTTTCGTGCCATTTAGGTGTCGATTTTTCCCTGGCGAGCGAAAGCGAGCCTGTAATTTAAGAGGAATCGGCCTTCGGCCGGGACATTTTTCTACCGAAAAATTTACAAATTTATCTTGAAAGTGAGTCAAGGGGGTGTAATTTCAAGATTGATGGAAGTCTAAGAAACACACTAAAAACCTCCCATTAATTTCATTGGGAGGTGTTTGGTGTTTGGAGGGAAATGAATAAAACATATTATATATACAGAGATGAGTTTATCACTACCAATGCACAGTATCTTGATCCCATTCAGTACTAGGGACGTAATTTGTAGCATATTTTGGGCCAACTATTAGACGAGATATTATTCAGCTTAGGAAGGACCTCTAGCACTAATAAGGCTTACAACTATCTCAGTCAACTCTTTTAACTACCACAGAACCTTTCTTAATTAAGGGGAGGTTTTTAGTGTGTTTCCTAGACTTCCATCAAGCTTGAAATTACACCCCCTTGACCCCCTTTCAAGATAAATTTGTACATTTTTCGGTAGAAAAATGTCCCGGCCGAAGGCCGATTCCTCTTAAATTTCAGGCTCGCTATCGCTCGCCAGGAAAAATTTGACACCTAAATGGGACGAAAGGTCTTAAAAGTGACATAAATTGGGTGAAAGGTCTTAAAATTGCCAAACTAATGGGGCGAACGTCTTAAAATCTCAAAAGCAGTGGGGCTAAACATGAGGGAGAAGGGGGTAAAGAAAAAAGTCCCTCAAGTGGATATCTCCCCTTAAACTAAATAATAGCGTCTGAATATAGCTAGAAGAATTTACAAACACGTCGCTGGTACTCAAAAGGGGTTTAAAAGGGCCAATTGTGATGGGCACTTTAATTACCCTTGTCATACCTTCTTAAAAGCCATAATATATTCTTTACAATGTAGGTTACGTTAGATTAGGATAGGGTAGGCTAGGTTAGGTTAGATTAGGTCTGGTTAAGGGGAGGTATTTAGTTTGGTCTCTAGATATCCATCAAGCTTAAGATTACACCCCCTTGACCCCCTTTCAAGATAAATTTGTACATTTTTCGGTAGAAAAATGTCCCGGCCGAAGGCCGATTCCTCTTAAACTACAGGCTCGCTATCGCTCGCCAGGATAAAATCGACACCTAAATGGCACGAAAGGTCTTAAAATTGACAGAAATGGGTCGAACGTTCTTAAAATCGTCAAAATAATGGGGCGAACGTCTTAACCTTAGAAAAATCAATGAGACTAGACATGAGGGAGAAAGGGGTCAAGAAAAAAGTCCCTCAAGTGGAGATCTCCCCTTAAAATAGCTTAGTTTAGGTCAGGTTAGCTGAGGTCAAAATAGGCCAGGATAAGTTAAAACCCTCTCAGACATATGACGCGATTTTGAGCCTATTGGGGATACTTTAAAGCCTTTGTTACCATCAGGGGTATTTAGCAACCTTTAGTTTAGTAACTTCAACCTCTGCAGTTGTCTTTGAGTTAGCTGTGTTGAGCCTATTGGGGATACTTTAAATCCTTTGTTACCATCAGGGGTATTTAGCAACCTTTAGTTTAGTAACTTCAACCTCTGCAGTTGTCTTTGAGTTAGCTGTGTTGAGCCTATTGGGGATACTTTAAAGCCTTTGTTACCATCAGGGGTATTTAGAAACCTTTAGTTTAGTTACTTCAACCTCTGCAGTTGTCTTTGAGTTAGCTGTGTTGAGCCTATTGGGGATACTTTAAAGCCTTTGTTACCATCAGGGGTATTTAGAAACCTTTAGTTTAGTAACTTCAACCTCTGCAGTTGTCTTTGAGTTAGCTGTGGGCAGAAAACTAATTATGGAGAGGTACTTATAAGAGTGAGAGAACTCTATTTCTTATGGCTAATCTGGCAACCTCTGCGTCATAAATGCGTGAAAGGGTTAACTTAATTAGGTTATATTAGGTAGGGTCAAAAGAGGTTAGTTAGTTTAGGATAGGTTAGGTTACGTTAGATTAGCTTAAGTTAGATCAGATTCAAATTAGGTTACATTTGAATAATAGGTCAATTTAGAATACATTAATGTTTTTAGGTTAAGTTAGCTTAGATTAAGTTGCCATTGGTTTGGATAAATTGGTTAGTTAGTTCAGATTATCTTAGGTTAGATTAATTTAGGGTAAGTTAGGTTAATATGTACTTGGCTATAGGTTAGCTTAGGTAAGCTTTGGTAAGGATAAGGTAGGTTAGCTTAGTTTTATTAAGCATATTATAGTTAGGTAAATTTAGCTTCTGTAAGTTAGTTTAGTTTAGCTGAATAGGATAGAATAGGATATGTTAATTTAGGTTATATACAAAACTAAGGTTAGTTAGTTAGATTAGGTTAGCTTTATATAGGTTAGGATAGGACAGATCTATATGTGAAACGGAGACTCGAAATTATTAATAGAATTGTTGTAACTAATCAGGAGGCTTTTTGATCCAATGAATAATAAATTACCTTTATTAATGAAATACGTATTAAATATTCAATTCATTATTCACATTTGTAATGGATGGGACGTGCGATTTAGACAAAGCCGTGCATGTGTGTGTGTGTGTTTATATGTGTGTGTGTGTGGGTGTGAGAGAGAGAGAGAGAGAGAGAGAGAGAGAGAGAGAGAGAGAGAGAGAGAGAGAGAGAGAGAGAGAGAGAGAGTGTGTGAGTGTGAGTGAGAGTGAGAGAGAGAGAGAGTATGAATGCATGTACAGTGTGTATGTATCTCTGCGAGTGTAGTTGTACAAAAATGTGTGTGTGTGTGTGTGTGTGTGTGTGTGTGTGTGTGTGTGTGTGTGTGTGTGTGTGTGTGTGTGTGTGTGTAAATGTACAGTGTGTATGTATATCTGCGAGAGTAGTTGTATACAAATGTGGGTTATGGGGAGAGAACTGGGCCAAAATTCCCTGAGCGCCCCATCCTGTCAAATTGTGTGTTAGTTCATTTGGGAAAGTGAATTGTTCCATTCCCTCGTGGTGGTGGTGGTGGTGGTGGTGGTGGTGGTGGTTGTTCCATTTGGCTCGTTTGGGTACGAGGTGTGTGCTATCTCTCTCTCTCTCTCTCTCTCTCTCTCTCTCTCTCTCTCTCTCTCTCTCTCTCTCTTCATCTTTGCTATCCTTTCCTTCCACTTTATCTTAGGGTTGCTATCTCTATTAGGATTAAGTCCTGGCCACCTCGCAGGGATCGTAAGATCTGTGTGGCCAGTGTATCTATGTAAATCTATTTAAATCTCTGATATAATGATAAAACAAATATGGCCCACACAAAAATATATATTGGACTAATGCGCGAGTGTGTGTGTGTGTGTGTTTGTGTGTGTGTGATAACTTTTGACAGATACGGTACTGACAGGAAAGAAGCTAGTTTTCTTTCTTGAGTATCCATCACCACAATCATAGAAAACGGGAAATTAATGAAATATTCATTCTAGTCACGTCACAAGTAACTATGTCACGATAGATGTACAGTCAAGAGCAATATTAAGGTTATATCCTTCTGAGCCTCTGAACCTTTAATTAACCCTATCTAGTCTGGCGTCTTGTGGGTTATTATTATGCTGTTATGTTAAATCATGAATATTTTGCTGGATATCGCCATTTTCGAGCAATGTATTTGAGTTTGTCCCCTAGGCTAACAAAAGTGCCTGCGCAGACTTCCTTCAACATAAATAAATCAATAAATGCATGTTTTATTTAAACTATTACACGTGAGGAAGTAAAATAAGTGATTTAAGGGGAGGTATTTAGTTTGTTCCCTACGTTTTCAACAAGCTTAAAATTACACCCCCTAGACCCCCTTTCAAGTTAAATTTGTACATTTTTCGGTTGCTCTTAAATTACAGGCTCGCTATCGCTCGCCATGAAAAAATCGACACCTTAATGGCACGAAAGGTCTTAAAATTGACATAAATGGGGCAATATGTCTTAAAATGTCAAAACTACTAGGGCGAACGTCTTAAAATCTCAAAAGCAATGGGGCTAAATATGAGGGAGAAAGGGGTCCAGAAAAAAAATCCCTCAAGTGGAAATCTCCCCTTAAGTGAATAAATGACTAGCTGAACAAGTAAATCTATAGAAAAACCCACAAACAAATACTGATCAAGTGCGAGTAATAACAATAGATTATAACGATGACTAATAAATGATAAATAATAGTGAATGGAATATAGTAATTCATTATATCAGTCACATTAAATAAATAAAGGCAGATAATTAATATCGAAGAATAAATCAAACACTTGTAATTCATGTATGCATAAATTTACACTAAGCCGCACAACTAACGAGTA
>CM064555.1:21231943-21234443 GCA_032716605.1 Paralithodes platypus | reverse complement strand
ATAATAATATAAATACTACTAATACTACTACTACTACTACTACTAATAATAATAATAATAATAATAATAATAATAATAATAATTATCGCTTATATCGGATATATATACAGTATATTATATACTGCATAACCCTTTCAGTACCAGTGGCGTCCTTTTAACTGTATTCTGGCTGCTCTTAGACGGGTTTATTCAGTCTAAAAAGGGCCTACAAGCAATAAACAAGCTTCAAATTATTTTAATTATTCGATATAATTATTATGTTCTATCCAACAACCAACTCTACTCCTAAAATCGATTAATGAAATTTAACAAACACATGTGGCAGTCCGTGGATTCGAACCCAGGACGCTTACACCGAAAATCAACACCTTATGCATTGCGCCACAAAGACAGTTAAAGAATGGTGGACACTGCCTATGATTTATTATGCAACTTCGAATCCTGCATATCAATCTAAGCATATTATATTAAGCTTATTATAATAATGATCGTTATTATTATGGTTACTACTATCATCACACACATACAGTAACTATAAGCCTAAGAGGCACGTATAAGAGAGGCTTCACAATGAGACAGGAAGGGAGGAGAAAGAGCCGGGGGGGGGGGGGGGGGAAAGATGGGGGGGATGGGGGGGTTTGTACACTTGATTAAAGGAAAAAAAACCCCGCAACATTAAGAGGGGATGGGCGTATTTATTTCCTCAATTACGTATACTTTTATCATGTTCTTAGTTTCCTCCATAGACCTCCATTAAGCTTATAAAAAAAACCCAGACCCCTCCGTCAAGGTAAATTTGTACATTTTTCAGTAGAAAAATATTCCGGCCAAAGGCCGGTTCCTCTTATTTTACAACTAATGGGGCTAAACCCGAGGGAGAAAGAGGTCCGGACAAACGGCTAATATAATACTAGGCCTAAGAGGTAGGTATATAAGAGGCTTGACAATGAAACAGGAGGGGCAGGAAGGAAGGAGAGACACAGAGCCGGGGGAGGAACACTTGATAAAAGGAAAACACGTTAATGATGTACAATGTTTGTGTGGTGGTGGTGGTGGTGTAGAGTGGTGGTGGTGGTGGTGATGATACAGTAGTAGTAGTAGTAGTAGTAGTAGTAGTAGTAGTAGTAGTAGTATAATGAGGCGACTGGATTGAAGTTGCTTGGTATAGAGTAGTAGTAGAGTAGAATAGTAGGAATATAGTAATATCTCATGTTTGTAAAATGTAATGAATGTACTATATTAAAAAAGTAGTAGTAGTAATAGTATTAGTAGTAGTAGTAGTAGTAGTAGTAGTAGTAGTAGTAGTAGTAGATCCCTAGGCTGCCTGGCCGAACATCCCCGTGGTGGTGATGTTGGTGGTGGTATAATGTGGTGGTGCAGTCCCTCACCACATAATTATATCTATATTCCTACCATGACTATTAAAACCTATAGTACTTACATGTCTCTACCAATACTACCAACTCAACACCATCATCAATACCACTACCACAACCCCCACCACCACCACCACAACTACCACCCCCACCATCACCACAACCACCAATGCAACCCCTACCACCATCATCATCACCACCACCACAACTACCACCACTATCATCACCACCACCACCACAACCCCAACTACCAACACCACCACCACAACTACCACCCCCACCATCACCACAACCACCAATGCAACCCCTACCACCATCATCATCACCACCACCACAACTACCACCACTATCATCACCACCACCACCAAAACCCCAACTACCAACACAACCACAACTACCACCACCACTATTACCACCTCCACAACTACCAACATATACAACACACTTTATTTCCCTAATGACTAAACTTTCTGGGTTAAAGATCAAATAAAGTCAAAATAATTGGGAACTTAGAGAATACAATGCCTAGCTATACATCTAACTACCTACTTACCTCCTTATCTCTCTCCCTCCCTCCCTGCTTACCTACCAACCTACCTACCTATCTATCTCCCTCCCTACCTACCCACCCACCTTCCCACCTACCTGTTTTCCTCCCTATCTCCCTCCCTACCTACCTACCCACCAACCTATCTCCCTCCCTCCCTACTTACCTACCTACCTACCTATCCACCCACCATCTATCTCCCTCCCTACGTACCTACCAACCAACCTCCCCACCTCCCTCCCTACCTAGTAACCTACCTACTAACCTTCCTTCCTACCTCCCTTCCTACCTACTTACCAACCTTCCCACCTACCAACATACTCACCCACCTTCCTACCAACCTTCTTCCCTACCTACCATCCTAGCTACTACTCTCCCCCGAACATGATACCCGACACAAACATCTTCCCTTATAGCTAAAGTTTCTTGGATATTCCAGAAGTAAGGAGAGATTTTTAGTTTGTTCCTTAGACCTCCATAAAACTTAGAATTACACACCTTTGACCCCCATTCAAGTTAAATGTGTACATTTTTCGGTAAAACATTTCCCGGCCGAAGGCCGGTTCCTCTTAACTGA
>CM064555.1:21203131-21228131 GCA_032716605.1 Paralithodes platypus | reverse complement strand
ACACACACACACACACACACACACACACACACACACACATCATTAGTTACATTACACTTTATAATTACCTTTACTTTTATGTGTTCAGTATTAGCGACAGTATTTCTTCATTAATCACTTACATCCCTTCATTTATGTTCATCATTTATAATTCCTACTTTTCAAACTTCGTGATCTCCTTTTTTCAGAATTCCAATTGTCATTTTCATCTTTCTTTCTTTATTATTGTTTGTTTTTTCTTTATTAATATGTTCATCTATTTCTCATGTTTTTCTTAACCTATTTGTTTTTCTTTTTAGTATATTTCTGTTTTCATTCTTCCTGTTCTATTATTTTTGTTTCTTGAGCCTACCTTATATGTTTTGCCTTTTAATTACTATAGTCCTATATTTCTTTAATCTATCACTATACATCATTGTTTTTATTGTTCATTATATGACTCCCACTGTCTTCGTTACTCAGAATTCTTACTTTGTCACTTTCCTTCCTTCTTTCCTGGTTGGTTTGTCTTCATTTTTTCCTTCCTTCCGTCCTTCCATCCTTCCTTCCTTCATTCCTTCTTGTCCTTCCTTCCTTCCTTCCTTCCTTCCTTCCTTCCTTCCTTATTATCTACCTTCCTCCCTTTCTTCCTCTCTCTCCTCCATCCCTTTCTTCCATCCTTCCTTCCTTCCGTCCTCCATTCCTTCCTTCCTTCCTTCCTCTTTCCTTCCTTCCTTCCTTCCTCCATTCCTTCCTTCCTCCATTCCTTCCTTTCTTCCTTCCTTCCTTCTTTCCTTCCTGTTATTTGTTCTTCCTTCCTTTATATCTATCATAACTTCCACCCTTTCTTTCTCTCTCTCCTCACTCTCTCCCTCCCTCCCTTCCTTCCTTCCTTCCTTCATTCATTCATTCTTTCCTTCCTTCTTTCCTTCCTTCCTTCCTTACCTCCTTTCTTCCTTTCTTCCTTCCTTTTTGCTCTCTCCTCCCTCCCTACCTTCCTACCTACCATCCCTCTTCCTTCCTTCCTTCACTTCGCATTATTAGTCCTATCTTGTTCTTCCCTCACGTTGTAATCCTATGTATCATTATTAATTGCTGTTCATTATTTATTAAACTTCCGTGCTCTTCCTTACTCAGAATTTCAATCTACTTTGTAATTCCACCTTAACCCCTTCTGTACCAGCTACGTCTAATTAATTATATTCAATCTATATTTAGACGATTTTGTTCAGTTTAAAAAGGGCCTCCAGCAATTATTAGGCTTCGAACTATCTCACTTAACTCTTTTTACATCCTCAGAGCTTCTTAAACTGCACAAAATCGTCTAAATGTAGCAACAACACAATGGAAAATACGTCACCGGCACAGAAGGGGATACATTTCTTTTTCTCATACGTTTTCTTTACGTCAAATTTATTTGTACAGTTTTTGTATAAGATTATATGGTATGTGATCATAGATTATATGGTATGTGATCATAGATTATAATGTGCATAGATTATATGTGATCATAGATTATATGGTATGTGATCATAGATTATATGGTATGTGATCATAGATTATATGGTATGTGATCATAGATTATATGGTATGTGATCATAGGCCATATTTGTTTTCAATTAAGTTGCTTGTCGTTATTATATGTTATGGTTTATTTATATATGCTGCAAGCAATAGACCATTTCAATAATTATATATCAACCAGTGCCAATTCTACCAAGGCCAAATTATAATTTCAGTTCAAACGCACAGTACTGGTTGATTGATACTGGTTAAGGGGAGGCTTTTAGCTATCGCTCGCCAGGAAAAAATCGACAATTGCCAAACTAATGGGGCAAACGTCTTAAAATCTGAAAAGCAATGGGGCTAACCATGAGGGAGAAAGGGGTCAAGAAAAAAATCCCTCATATGGAAATCTCCCCTTAATGCAGTATATTATATGCTGCTCTACATGATACAAATGGTCTTCTGGTTGAAGATCCCTCCCACAATGGAAAAGATATAGCTCAAACTGTTCATGATTGTATAGATAACCAAACACCCTTTCCAATACAGGGAAGAAATATCCAACACCTTATATTTGATCTTATCTCTTTAGCCTAGAATTCCTCCCACCCTTCCACTCTACCTTCCACTAAATTGCCTTATAATTTTGTCCCTACAATATAATTTCTCCCACTACACTCTCCTCTAATCATCTCCTTAGCCTCGAATCCCTCCCACCTTTCCACTATAATCCCTTCTTAGTATCTCCCTAGCCTAGCATCCCCTTCACCATCCCACCCTACAGTCCACTAAATCCCCTTCCAATTATCTCCCCAGCCTAGAATCCCTCATACAATTCAACTCTACCGTCCACTAAAATCCCTTCAAAATATTTCCCTAACCTAGCATCCTCCCCCCCCACCATTCCACTCTACCTACACTAAATTCCCTTAGCTTAGAATCCCCCACCATTGCACTCTACCGTCCACTAAATTCTTTCCCTTCAGGTCTACGTATTTCCTCTCACCATTCCACTCTACAGCCCACTAAAATCCCTTTCTAATATCTCCCTTGTCTAGCATCCCCTCCACCATTCCACTGCACCGTCCACTCAATCATTTCCCTACAGTCCATTTCCTCCCACCAATCCACTCTACCATCCACTAAAATATTTCCCTACAATCTATTTCCTCCCACCAATCCACTATCCACTAAATTCCCCTGCCATGTTCTCCCTACACTCCCTTCTCTTCTCAATCACTGACGCCATCAATCACTGGCGCCATCTATCTCCCTCTGTCCCTGTTAGGCCTTCCCTCCGGCCACCTTTACTGCCTAACTTGATGTTCTGATTCTGTTATCTGGGATTTGTGTTCCCTTAACTTGGGTAGCTGTGGTATTGTCATGGTGGAATTATTGTTATACATATATATATACGTATTAAGTATATCTCACAAACACCTACTACTAATTGTGTGTATATTATCAGCCTGGCTCGAACCACCAACATTCGTCCTGACTGTCGGTGGTACGAGCCCGGCTGAGAGTATAGAAAAAAGGAAAAACAAATATATACCGTACATAGCTGATCCACTATGACAAGTGAACCGATTGAGTGGAATGGAAACACAGAATACATCTATCTAGAATCTATCTATCTATCTATATTTTACTCACTAGACCCTACATATCATTCCTAAATATAGTATAATCGTCTTATATTAGTATAATAAACTGAGGAATAACATCAACACATCCAAGTAAAGAGTAAATTTAATACTCCACTCGACAAATTTAATACTCCACTCGACAAATTTAATACTCCACTCGACAAATACTCCACTCGACAAATACTCCACTCGACAAATTTAATACTCCACTCGACAAATTTAATACTCCACTCGACAAATTTAATACTCCACTCGACAAATACTCCACTCGACAAATACTCCACTCGACAAATACTCCACTCGACAAATACTCCACTCGACAAATACTCCACTCGACAAATCGCAACACTCCCGCCGATATCTCAAACATTTAGTGGCCATTTGGTTGCCTTGGAGATTTGTGTTTACGGCCGTAGTGGAGTCTGGTATCAACAGTTGGGGAGCTACGGGATACATTATGTTCTCCCGGTAAGCCGTTATCACACGAGAGATTTTATAGTCAACATTCGATGATCAACATTTTGCTGGCAACATTTTTGGAGTATTTTGCACTGGTATCGGAAACTAGACTGATGATAGATGAACTAAGGTAACGGAAACATATAAAATGTTTACTTTATGAGCGCCAGACCAGTGTTGAGGATAAATGTTGAGGGGAAAAGGGGCTCGTATGATACCGGCTTTAGACTGGTGACCCCTTAGTACTGAGAGGGTTAACAGAGTATGTTTTGATATATGGATTGATATATGGATAATTGTATTCATATATTCGTTTCCAGAGATATACTTCCATAATTAGAAATAAGTGGAGGCCATGAGTATTTATGAGTGGGTTAGAGACTATGGTATCCGAGTGTACAAACCTATTTATGCAATTCTTTGGCATCATATAACTATAGGTAGCGCAAACCAACTTGACAATAATCTTGACCCCTTAACTTCGTATAACTCAAAATGAATGAAAACAATCGGGCTGACAATTCTATCATTTGGGAAGAGTCCACCAGGAAGTAGGTGTGTATATTTATAGCCAGTTTGCTCAAGGTCCTTTTGAGTTACGAAGAGGTCAGTGATCGATATGTTTGTCAAGTTCGTTGGTACTATCAAGAACTTCTTAATATGGATAAAATAAAAAAACGAAAGTTGACAGAATTTATAATACAGTTAGCACCATATGCGGAGGAACACTTTATTGCTTCCAGAAATAACAAAAGTATGTGAATATTCTTGCCAGTCTCTAAAAGGCTAAAGGACATTTTTAGGGAATTCAAAATATATAAATGAACCCCTTATGTAATAAAGACGTAAGGGGATAGTAGATGGTTTTTTGGTCTATTAATCTATATATTCATATATTTGTTAGTTTCCTCGCTAGACCTCCATCAAGCTTAAAAAATAAACCCCCTAGATCCACTTTCAAGGTACATTTGTACATTATTCGGTTGAAAAATTTCCCGGCCAAAGACCGGTTCCTCTTAAAACTACAGGCTCGCTATGGCTCGCCAGGATACAATCGACACCTAAATGGCACGAAAGGTCTTAACATTGACAACGAGGGGTGAAAGGTGATATAGTCGTCAAAATAATGGGTCGAATGTCTTATAATCTCAAAACTAATGGGACTAAGCATGAGGAAGAAGGGGGACCCGAAAAACGCCCCATTCCCCCTTAAAACATTCATCCACAACAACATCCATTCCCCTAACAGCCACTATAAGCACACGAGCGAGACAAAAGACAATAAAACATAGACTGGCCTAAATGTAATGGCATGGAGAACTGTAAACCCTTCATAAAACCTGTCTTCAGTTGTGTAAGGCAGTATTTAGTATATAGAAATGAATACGGTTGTTTATCATCCGTATCGGAGAATTTGACTAGAAACATATCATCCTATTGTAAATCCTAAGTTACCAATATATCGCAAGAATATAAACAACAAAATCATAATATTATTCAATAACATCCTTTCGCTAAGAGCCCCTATAAGCACTCGTTCTAGATAAAAGGCCATAAAACCTGTACTAGCCTAAATGTAATGGCATGGAGGACAGTAAACCCATCATAAAGCCTATCTTCAGTTGTATATAAGGCAGTATTTAACCCCTTCTGTACCGGCGGCGTCTCTTTAGTTATATTCTGGCTACTATTAGATGATTAGATTCAGTTTCATTAGGGCCTCCAGCAATTAACAGGCTTCGAACTATCTCACATAACCCTTTATACTGCCACAGATCCTTCTTAAACAGCGCAAAATCGTCTAAATCTAGCTAGAACAATATTTTAAAGACTTCGCCGGTATAGAAGGGGTTAATATATAGAAATTATATTGTTGTTTTTCATGAGTATCTGAAAATTTGACTAGAAAAATCATAATATTCAAAAACGTCCTTTCGCTAAGAGCCCCTATAAGCACACGAACGAGACAAAAGGCTATAAAAAATGTACTAGCCTAAATGTTATGGCATGGATGACTATAAACCCATCATATAAGCTATCTTCGGTCGCTCTCATCAGTATAAAAGTCCTTACAAACGTTGCAGAGAGAGATTTCTTAAGGGTGGATAGGCGTATATATTTCTTAAGGGGGGATGGGCGTATATATTTCTTAAGGGGGGATGGGCGTATATATTTCTTAAGGGGGGATGGGCGTATATTTTTATTAAGGGGGGATGGGTGTATTTATTTGTTAAGGGGGGATGGGCGTATGTATTACCTCTTAAGGGGGGATGGGCGTATGTATTACCTCTTAAGGGGGGATGGGCGTATGTATTACCTCTTAAGGGGGGGATGGGCGTATGTATTACCTCTTAAGGGGGATGGGCGTATATATTTCTTAAGGGGGGATGGGCGTATATATTTCTTAAGGGGGGATGGGCGTATATATTTCTTAAGGGGGGATGGGCGTATATATTTCTTAAGGGGGGATGGGCGTATATATTTGGTTATTTATTTATTGTGTTATTGTGTTCTTAGTTTCCTCACTAGACCTCCTTCAATCTTTATAACAAAAACCTAAACCCCACCTTAAGATAAATTTTTACATTTTTAGGTAGAATAGGGTGCCGGCCCAAGGCCGGTTACTCTTAAAATTACAGGCTCACTATCTCTGGCCAGGAAAAAATCGACAAACTAATTGGGGGGGGGGACGTCTTAAAATCTGAAAGAAATAATGGAGCTAAGATCAAGGGAGAAGGGGGTCCAGAAACACCTAACCCCCCCCCCCCCCCCTTAAAACCAAACACATACGCGTCTCTAGCAACTATCGATCGGTAACTTTTGTATTTTAAGAATTGTTTTCCATCGATATTGGCAGTTTACTTGCGAATTATCGTATCCCCACAATTGATGATGGAAAAGTTAGTAGAAGCAAAATAGTGCAAGTTAATCGATAAACATAAACAAAGGCATACAAACAAACTCGAATAAGGCTGGAAATAAACAAATTATTATATTGCGTTATTTCCACATAGTGAACATACAGTAGTTCATTTATCTTTATATCGTTTCGTCCCTGTTTTGTTGTGTTTATTTTGCAAGTTTACATTATAATAACAATAAAAACAATGCATACAAAATATAAAAGTCCACCATATTCAAGAATACCCATTCTCTAAAAGCCCCTATAAGTACAACAGAGAGGCAAACAGTAATAAAACGTGGAGTAGCGCCGAATTTCTTCTGACTTCCGGGATTGTAAGAAGCTCTCCATAAAGTCTATCTCAACTTGTCCGCATCAGTATTCAATTCCTTATGGAGAGATTATGAGTACATTATACAAATTTGAATACTGAATCGTAGCAACAAAGGGTACACAAACAGTGTTATGTGGCTTATCTATGTGTATTAGAAGACGTAAATGATTAGAGCCTTAACTTCGAGACCATTTATATATCTTGTACCCTTAACCCCTTCTGTACCGGTGACGTATTTTGTGTTTACTTCTGCTGCATCTAGACGATTTTATGAAGATTCGTTAGGATGTATGGTAGCTGAAAGGATTTAATTGAGAGAGTGTGCAGCCTTTTAATGTGTAGAGGCTGCGACAGTCTGATATTTGCCAGAATGTAAATAAAGTGTCATCATTGAACAACTTATCCCACACGCTAACTTTGGGTCATATATAGTTTGTTTTCTTTTCCTTTTCAACTATATTTTCACTCAAACAAATGGGCCATAAAGGCTATTTCACGTTATCCGAAGCTGAGTAAAATCGTCTACTGTTAACCAAAACCTAGTGGGAAAAGGCGTCATAGAAGTGTAGGTTAATATAGTGGCGATATTATTTGTACCGGTGTTTATATTATAAGATGGGAGGATGGTAGTGGTGGTGAGAGAGAGAGGGGGGTGTGGGTGAGCGAGTGAGAGTGAGTAAGAGTAAGTGAGTTAGAGAGAGAGAGAGAGAGAGAGAGAGAGAGGTAAGCAACAAATACAAGTGAGTGAAGGCCTAAGACGAATGTAATTAGCCAAACATCCTGAATCTTCCCACAATCCCTTTACGTGTGCAGTTGATGTGTTAGTGTGTGTGTGTGTGGGTGGGTGGGTGTGATAGAATGTGTGTACGTGTGTGTATATGTGTGTGTGAGAGAGAGGGAGTGAGTGCGGGAGGTGAAAGAGAGAGTGTGGGAGAAAGAAAAGAGAGAGAGAGATAGAAGGGAGTGCTAGGGGGCTTCTGGCATGTATGAAAGAGAGAGAGAGAGAGAGCTAGCGAGAGCGAGAGCGAGAGCGAGAGCGAGAGCAAGAGAGAGCGAGAGCGAGGGTAAGTGACAGAGATAATGAGTATTTGGAGAGAAAACAAACAAAAAGAGAGGTTGTGGCGAGAGAGAGAGAGAGAGAGAGAGAGAGAGAGAGAGAAAGAGAGAGAGAGAGAGAGGGGGGGTAGAGAAGTGGAGGGGGGTAGAGGGGTTTGTGGAGAAAGAGGGAGAGCGATAGAGAGCTAGAGAGAGAGAGAGGGGGGGGGAGAAGTGGAGGAGGGTAGAGGGGTTTGTGGAGAAAGAGAGAGAGAGAGAGAGAGAGAGAGAGAGAGAGAGAGAGAGAGAGAGAGGCGGGGGGTTTGTGGTGGAGTAGACCTTTGATGGTACACCAACTTGATTTGGTTACCTTGGCTCACAGAACCTCCGGATATTTACACTGACAAGAATATATATATGAATATATATATATATATATATATATATATATATATATATATATATATATATATATAAATATATATATATATATATATGTGTGTGTGTGTGTGTGTGTATATAAGGTGATTCAATAAAAAAAATCATAATACTCTATGAGCCTTAATTATTTCAGAGTTACTACACGTTTGAGAGTTATCGATGGATGATGTAAAATAATTTTGAAAGAGAATACACCTTCTCTCTCAGCATACCTGTTCCTGTTATAGTGATGTAGTCGGTGTTGCAGGTAATTGGTGGGGAGCGGGCAGCAGGAAGGGGGAGGGACCACTATAAATTATCCCTTGCATAATAATTAACACACATTTCCCTCCATCAGGCTTAATCCATATTTTGGGAGAATTTACGTCAAGATTTATAGAATGTGCTGTGGCCTGTGGTACGATGGTTAGCTCATTCGGCTCTCAACCTATAATTCCTACGTTCGATTCCTGGACGCATTCTGGAGTGGCTGTGTCGATAATATATTAAAGAACTTGTAATTATATTGTCAATAATATATTAATGAAAACGTAATGAAAGTGTCAAGAGTAAATTAATGAAAGCGTAATTGAAGTGTAAAGAATAAATTAATGAAAGCGTAATTATAGTGTCAATAATTGATTAATGAGGCGTAATTATTGTGTCGGTAGGAATTTAATGAAAGCGTAATTATAGTGCCAATAATGATTAATGAAAGCGTAATTATAGTGCCAATAATAATGATTAATGAAAGCGTAATTATAGTGCCAATAATAATGATTAATGAAAGCGTAATTATAGTGCCAATAATAATGATTAATGAAAGCGTAATTATAGTGCCAATAATAATGATTAATGAAAGCGTAATTATAGTGCCAATAATAATGATTAATGAAAGCGTAATTATAGTGCCAATAATAATGATTAATGAAAGCGTAATTATAGTGCCAATAATAATGATTAATGAAAGCGTAATTATAGTGCCAATAATGATTAATGAAAGCGTAATTAAAATATTGGTAATATACTAATGAATCATAATTATATTGTCGATAATACATTTATGTATGTATGTATGTACAGTATATGTATGTACGTACAGTATATGTATGTATGTATGTACAGTATATACTCAGGCACAATCCCCATTTTTCCTATGTATTTATTTGTTTATTTGTTTTGTTTTTAATAATTATAAACCCGTCTAATATAAGGATTAAATGGGTATATAAAATCATCATAGGTAAGTCACTATTAGTACATCGAAATTATTTGTTAGCAGTCTATGCTTCAAATGTTATTCAACGAACAGAACCGTGCAGTAGCCACTCTGTCTATATATCTGTCTGCCTGTCTAATTATTGATGTATCTGTCTGCCTGTCTCTGTCTAAATAGACTATAAGGTTAGCTATCTATTTACTCTCTCTCTCTCTCTCTCTCTCTCTCTCTCTCTCTCTCTCTCTCTCTCTCTCTCTCTCTCTCTCTCTCTCTCTCTCTCTCAGCCATAACCCGCCCTTGGAGAGTCGGGTAAAATTAAGTTAGGAAGCGTAATCTGAGAGATATTTCCACTGCCGCCACTACTACCACCAATACCACTACCATACTACTACTACTACTACTACTACTACTACTACTACTACTACTACTACTACTACTACTACTACTACTACTACCACCACCACCAATACCATACTACTACTACTACTACTACTACTACTACTACTACTACTACCACCACCAATACCAATACCAATACCAATACCAATACCATACTACTACTACTACTACTACTACTACTACTACTACTACTACTACTACTACTACTACTACCACCAGTACCACTACCATACTAGTACTACCACAACTACTACTACCATACTACTCCATCTCCACCACTACAACCCCAACGAACAATTTTGAACAATGTGTCACAACCATAGGGATCTGTCACGGAGATAGTGAAATGTGGGTGGCGATGACCGTAGAGTTAATTACCCAATGTTCCTTTCTTGGATATATTTAATGCTTTGACGCCGTTCTTTATATTGTGCTAGCCATCAGTATTAGATATTTTTTTAGTTAAGGAAGAACTTGTATAAGCTTAAATAAATATGTGTGTGTGTGTGTGTGTGTGTGTGTGTGTGTGTGTGTGTGTGTGTGTGTGTGTGTGTATCAGGGTAGTGAGAGCAGTGAAGGCTACAGTATACCCGGCAGACCATGTTACCCTGTCAATGTTATGTTACTATACGACCACTATCTCTCTCTCTCTCTCTCTCTCTCTCTCTCTCTCTCTCTCTCTCTCTCTCTCTCTCGCTCTCTCTCTCTCTCTCGCTCTCTCTCTCTCTCTCTCTCTCTCTCTCTCTCTCTCTCTCTCTCTCTCTCTCTTTCTTTATATATTTGTTTTGTATCGTCATTATTCTTATTTTATTTTTTATTTGTATTTTATTTTTTATTTTTTTTATTTTTAATATTATTATTGTTTTTCTCTTCCCACACTGGTATTGAAAGCCTGGAACCCTAGTATTGGTAGGTTGGTAGGTTACGATAAGGTCCACCCAATATCCCCGACAGCTAAGAGACAGTCAGGGTTACTTGGCTTCTATCTTTATTGTCGGCTCGGGTTTTGTATGGTATTCGTGTATGGCTTACTCTATTTTGTGTGTGTAACCTTTCTGTTCTGTGTGTGTGTGTGTGTGTGTGTGTGTGTGTGTGTGTGTGTGTGTGAGTGAGTCCATTCATACTTTATGTTAAATACATTTCAATAGAGAGGAAAATTCATCAAAGAAGAGGGGTTGTGCCATGACTATTGACCCTGACTATACACTCGTCCATATTTTGCAGTAAGAAACGAGGAAGGCAGAGAAAATATAGGACTGTCCTTCAATTCTCGACCCGACCCAAAAGGACTTGGGCACTTTTACTTTCCTTGCATCACATTTTATATTCTTATTGCGCAAAAAGGCTTCTGGTCCAACCAAGAAAATATATAGGACATGTATGTATACACACACACGCGCACAACACACACACATAAGGAAACTTTATCTATGTCTCTCTCTATATATATGCCTATATTTGTTCACGCGTTTGTTGACCGTTTGACTTATAAAGTCTAATGTAGTTTATCATCATGCCACAAATCGGTAAGAAATGTTGCCAATTGTCCCTATTTTGTTAAACTACAGGATCCTGTATAAGTCAAACGGTCAACATTAACCAAACATTGTCTGAATATAATTTGTTTCCCTTGTCCAAACGAGTCATTTGAGACTAGTTTGACATCTCTATCACGTTATACAGTTTGGGGCAAAAATCAGTGTTTTAGCACTCTAATGGAAATTAATTGAAAAGGGGCCGCCACAGGCACCAGCATGAAGACACAGATTCCCTTCACCCTTTACAGTGTTCCCATTGGGTCTTAGTATGAATGTAGAAAGTATGACATATTTTATCTTGTATCGTTTTAGAGCAAGAAGAGAGAGAGTGAGAGGGAGAAAGAGAGAGAGAGAGAGAGTGAGTGTATGTGTGTGTTACTCAGTTACTTGTTCGTCAAGGGGAATCCACGCTGGGAATGTATTGCGTGTGCATGTTAAGTGGTTTATGTACTGTTGGAATGGCTGTGGATGTGTGTGTAGTCTGTATTTTAGCCAATTGGCGACATCGGAAACGAAGGCTTAGGGTGGACCTGTATGGTACAATTCTCACTATAGACGGTACCGTCTGGCCTGTTAAAAGTTCTGATCTGTTCTGAGTTGTAAATTACCTAAGTTTAAATTTGACTCCACTATTAACGGGGATTGAACTGAGGGATTTGCGTCTATCTGTCTATCTATCTATCTATCTATCTATCTATCTATCTATATATCTATCTATATGTATGTCTGGCTATGTATCTCTATGTATTCATATTTATTCCGTAACTTTCGAAATGGCTTTATTATTAATGACTTGGAAACTAGATTTTTTGTTCTGACTTTTTGTATTGCTCTCTTTTTATTTGGGTATACAGTATATATTTGGGTATACAGTATATATTTGGGTATACAGTATATATTTGGGTATACAGTATATATTTGGGTATACAGTATATATTTGGGTATACAGTATATATTTGGGTATACAGTATATATTTGGGTATACAGTATATATTTGGGTATACAGTATATATTTGGGTATACAGTATATATTTGGGTATACAGTATATATTTGGGTATACAGTATATATTTGGGTATACAGTATATATTTGGGTAACAGTATATTTGGGTATACAGTATATATTTGGGTATACAGTATATATTTGGGTATACAGTATACATTTGGGTATACAGTATATATTTGGGTATACAGTATATATTTGGGTATACATTATATATTTTATATTTATGTCGGTCTATTCGTAGTTACCTATATGTCAATAAATGAATCCATCTTTTTATATACAGTAGGCCTATATACAGTATATTGTTTTCCCTCTTACTTTCAAACACACACACACATGCATACCCTTTCGATGAATATATCTTGCCATTCAAATAGATTCACCCTCCTCTCTCTCTCTCTCTCTCTCTCTCTCTCTCTCTCTCTCTCTCTCTCTCTCTCTCTCTCTCTCTCTCTCACACACACACACACAAAACAACAAAACTTCACATTTAGCTCCACTAATAGCGAATAGCAAACTCCTGGATTTTGTTTCCGTTGGTTTGTTCGTGCGTGTGTGTGTGTGCGTGTATGTGTGTGTGTGTGTGTGTGGGATGGTAATGAATGTGTGTGTGGGGTGAGGTTGGGGATAGGGAAGGGTATTGTATGAGTGTGGGGGGGGGGGGGAGGGGGAATAATGTGTGTCTTTTGGGAGGGAAGGAAAATATATGTTGGTGTGGGTTGGAGGGGGGTTGAGTGATGTGTTTGTGGGGGGGGGGCCTAATGTGTGTGTGAAAGTGTGGGTGGGGGGGGTAGTATATGTGTGTGTGTGGTGGGGAGGGGAGTATTTTATGTGAGTGTGATTGATTGTGGGGTATGGGAGGGAGGGTAATTATTATATGTATGTGGATGGGGGTGTACTGTGTGTGTGTGTGTGTGTGTGCGAGGGAGGAGGGTATTGTATGTGAGTTTGAGTGTGTGAATGTGGATGGGTGTTTAATGCATGTTTGAGAGAGAGAGAGAGAGAGAGAGAGAGAGAGAGAGAGAGAGAGAGAGAGAGAGAGAGAGAGAGAGAGAGTACTTAAAGCTGCCGCCCTCATCCCTAGACCACCTGACCTATCATGAGCCAGCTGCAGACAAGACAAACATTTCCGAACCAGCTGGATAAAATCGTCTAAGGGGGGGGGGGGGAGCTGGAATGATAAGTTGTTTTTGTTCTATTGTTATTACTCTTGCTACTACCTCTACTACTGACATTCCTCCTTACTTCTATGATTAATATATATATATATATATATATATATATATATATATATATATTATTTGTCAAAATATACTTGTTGCCGCGACATCACTTATTTGGCCTACTGTTCTACGGTATGTGTTTCTAGACTTCCTTGTGTATATGTATATATTTATATTTGTTCATTTATTATTGCATTGTTATTATTATTATTATTATTATTATTATTAGTAGTAGTAGTAGTAGTATCATCAGTATAATTATTATCATTATTATTATTATTATTATTATTATTATTATTAATATTTTGTTGTTGTTGGTGGTGGTGGTGGTGGTGGTGGTGGTGGTGGTGGTTTCGTTATTATTACCATTATTACTATATTGTCCTTATAGAATACATGTTAACGTGTCTACTTGGTCGATCTACTAACTAATTAAATATCTGCCCACCTCTCTATCACAATACCTGTCAATATTATGTCTGTCAGATGTCGTGTTCCCAACCTCGGCCGTCCTTTGCTTGCCATTAGTCCTGCAACTTGCCACTTAAGGGGAAATAGGTCGCTTTTCTAGACCCCCTTCTCCCTCATGTTTAGCCCCATATGTTTGGAGATTATAAGACGTTGTTGTTGTTGTTGTTGTTGTTGTTGTTCCCCAAGCTGCCTGGCCGAACAGCCCCAAGGCCCCGAGCAATTCCAAGGCCATAACCGAGCGCCCCCACAGAACCCTCCTTGCCGACCACAATAAAGCCTGGGTGACCGAAGCCACTCCATGGCTTATTATATTATAAGACGTTCGCCCTATTAGTGTGGCAATTCTAAGACCTGTTACCCCATTTCGTTGTCAATTTTAGGACCTTTCGTGTCATTCAGTCATTATATAATTTTAGGAGGAAACGAAATGTAAACCCTATCCTTTTAACCCTTTCTGCATCATGACGTTATTTTCCATTTAATTCATGCTAACAGTATATGGTTTTATGTAGCTTAGTAAGGACCTTTAGCAATCAAAGGGGTTTAATCGATCAGTTACTCCCTTTTACTTCCATTGATCCTTCCTAAGCTGAATAAATCCGTCTAATAAACGGTTTGATAAAGAAAATACTAGTAATAATAATAATAATAATAATAATAATAATAATAATAATCGTAGTAAAAAAAGTATCTAGAATATGATAATAGATAAAGCCATGGTAAGCTAAAAGGGGTTAACTATCTGTCCACCTATCAACAACAATACCTGCCGTAAATCTGTCTGCCAGATGTCGCGTTCTGTGCCTTGCTTGCCATTAGTCCCGCAAATTGGCACTTAAATGCCTCGAGATATTACTAAACCGAGAAGCCGTTTGTGGAGAGGATTACGCCAGATAGTTTACAGTAGTTAGCAATGTCATTCTTAAGCCACCGGTATCACACAAGCGCGTTTTCCCTCAACATTATCTTCAACACTAGTCTGGCAGCTTAGGAGGTTAACATTTATAATATTTCTATAATGTTTATATTATTTATAATATTTCATCTATAAAATAAGTAATTATAATAGTAAATCAAGTTATAATTTAATTTATTTATTTCACTCCCAACACCAAACACCTCCCAATGAAATTAATGAAAGCATGTGATCCTCCCGGGATTCGAACCTGGGTTACCACATGCAGATCTTAAACACTCTAACCATTACACCATCAAGACAGTTAAAGGTTAAGTACATGACTACGATTTTATATCCATTTATCGAATACTGGATATCAATCTCATCATGAACTCACACTCAACTGCACACTGAATAGCCGACCTAATGTTTAAGTGAAAGGAAAGAAAGGAATGTAAACACCATATGAGGAGGAGCACTTTATTGACATCGTTCCGCATTGTTCTAGCTTACGCCTTCAATGTATACAGTGTCTAGGTATCATAATAAATACACTCTATCTATTATATCACTCTCCATGTATACACTCTATCTATTATATCACTCTCCATGTATACACTCTATCTATTATATCACTCTCCATGTATACACTCTATCTATTATATCACTCTCCATGTATACACTCTATCTATTATATCACTCTCCATGTATACACTCTATCTATTATATCACTCTCCATGTATACACTCTATCTATTATACCTCTCTCCATGTATACACTCTATCTATTATATCACTCTCCATGTATACACTCTATCTATTATACCACTCTCCATGTATACACTCTATCTATTATATCACTCTCCATGTATACACTCTATCTATTATACCTCTCTCCATGTATACACTCTATCTATTATATCACTCTCCATGTATACACTCTATCTATTATATCACTCTCCATGTATACACTCTATCTATTATATCACTCTCCATGTATACACTCTATCTATTATATCACTCTCCATGTATACACTCTATCTATTATATCACTCTCCATGTATACACTCTATCTATTATATCACTCTCCATGTATACACTCTATCTATTATACCACTCTCCATGTATACAGTACATACACACAGGTTATCAGGGGAAAATATGTTATATATATATATATATATATATATATATATATATATATATATATATATATACCGGTATATATGTGTGTGTGTGTGTGTGTGTGTGTGTGTGTGTGTGTGTGTTTAGTTGTTTATTTATATATATTTTGTTTACTTTTGTATTTATGTATATTTATGTATGCATAGGCTATGCTTATATTTATCTATTTAGTTATGTATCTATACATATACAGTATATATTGCTATATCAAACTATTAATCAATTAAAGCATCAAATTATTATATTAGCATTATATCATTGCATTGTATTTATTTCAGTATATCATATAATTTTCGTATGACTATATTCACATAACATACAGAAGATAAACTTTAAACTTACCTGAACTATTGAAAGAGGTATTAAATGTATGGTTGGTAGCATCGGTGGTTGTGGTCATGTTGAGGGAGGGGGTTGTGGTTGTGGTTGTGGTAGAGTTGTGGGAGGGAGTTGTAGTTGTGGTAGTGGGGGTGGTAGTTGTGGTAGTAGCAGTTTTGGTTGTGGTGTGTGAGGGAGTGATTGTTGTGGTAGTGGTGGAGGAGGGGGTGGTAACTGTGATGTTAGTGGTAGTTGTGGTGGGGGTTGTGGTAGGCTTGTTAAAGCTAGTTGCGGTAGTTGACGTGGTTGGTGTGGTAGTAATGAGGATGGTAGATACATTTTGAACAGTTCGGGTTGTGGTTCTTAATGGAGTAATTGTGGTAGATTTAGGGGTAGTTATCGTAGGGGTTATGGTAGTTGTGGTAGGTTTAGTGGTAGTTGTGGTTGTGAAGGGAATGGTTGTACGTCTATTAACAGTGAAATTAGTATTTGCTCTATGGGTCGTCATTTTGTTACCATGAGTATTATTATAAAGATTATTATTTGTATTTGTGGTTGACCTGGTTGATGTGGGTGTGGTAGCTGTGGTGGTATTGTTGGTTGTTGTGGTTGTTGTGTTGGTAGTTGTGGTGGAAGGTGTGGTAGTTGTGGTGGTAGTGTTTGTAGTTGTGTTGGTAGGTGTGGTATTGTTGGTTGTGGTGGAAGGTGTGGTGGTTGTGGTGGAAGGTGTGGTAGTTGTGGTGGTAGTGTTGGTTGTGGTGGAAGGAGTGGTAGTTGTGGTGGTAGTGTTGGTTTTGGTGGCAGTTGTGTTGTGAGGTGTGGTTGTGTTGGTTGTGGTGGTATTGTTGGTTGTGGTAGCAGTTGTGTTGGTAGGTGTTTTGGTTGTGTTGGTAGGTGCTGTGGTTGTATTGGTAGGTGCTGTGGTTGTATTGGTATGTGATGGGGATGTGGTAGGTGTGATTGTGGTGGTAGTTATGGTGACAGGTGTGGTGGTGGTGGTGGTGGTAGCTGCAGTTATGGTGGCAGTAGGGGTGGTGGTGGTAATTGGGGTACTAGTTTTGGTGGCAGGTATGGTTGCGGTGGTGGTAGCTGTGGTTGTGGTGGCAGTAGGGGTGGTGGTGGTAGTTGGGGTACTAGTTGTGGTGACAGGTGTGGTTGTGGTAGTATCTGTGGTTGTGGTGGCAGTAGGAGTGATTGTGGTCGTAGGTGTAGCTGTGGTTGTGGTAGTAGGGATGGTAGTGGTAGTAGTATCTGTGGTTGGGGTGGTTGTGAATATGGTAGTAGGAGTGGTGGTGGTAGGTGTGATTGTGGCAGTACGTGTAGTTGTGGTGGTGGTAGGGATGGTTGTGGTAGTAGGGGTGGTAGTAGGTGTAGTTGTTGCGGTGGAAGTGAGGGTAGGTGTGGTTGTGGTGGTAGGTGTAGTTATGGTAGTAGGAATGGTAGTTGTGGTAGTAGGAATGGTAGTTGTGGTGGTAGGGATATTTGTCGTCGTAGGAATGGTAGTTGTAGTGGTGGTAGGTGTGGTGGTGGTAGGTGTGTTGGTTGTGGTGGTAGGGATGGATGTGGTTGTGGTGGTGGTAGGGGTAGTTGTGGTGGTAGAGGTGGGTGTGGTTGTGGTGGATGTGGTAGTTGGGGTTGGTGTGGTTGTTGTAGTAGGAATCGTAGCTGTGGTGGTGGTAGGGGTGAGTGTGATGGTAGGTGTGGTGCTGGTGATAGATGTAGTTGTGGAGGTGGTAGGGGTGGTTGTGGTAGTAGGAATGGTAGTTTTGATGGTATTTGTAGAGATGGAGGTAGTAGTAGCTATGGTAGGGTGTACTGATGATGTCTCTAAGCTTTGTTCAGTAGTTATATATTGAGTTGACTGAATTGAAGATGGGACTAGACTGAGTTCAGTAGTATGGAGCTCAGTTGAATATGCGTCTTGGGATAGCTCAGTAGATATAGGCTGATTTGACTGAGTTGTATCTAAGGAGGCTTCAGTACTTTGGAGATGTACTGAGGATGTTCCTAAGCTTGGTTCAGTAGATATGAGTTGGGGTGAGGTTTGCTCTGGGGATAATTCAGTAGTTTGGGTGATTAAGGATGGATCAGTAGTAATAGGCTTCTTTGAGGTTGGTTCTGGGGATATTTCAGTAGTTTGGGGTTGGGTTAAGGATATGTCTGAGGTTGGTTTAGTAGTTACGGATTGGGTTGAGGATAGTTTTAAGGATAGTTCAGTAGTAAAGGATTGTATTGCAGATGTGCCTTGGGATAGTTCTGTAGTTTGTGGCTGCTTGGAAGTCGTGCCTCGAGATAGTAAATTAGTCTCATGTCGTCGAGTAGGTTGTTCTGGATCTAAAGAAAAAATGTGGGTATCAGAATAAAACGTTGAATTTAGGATATTTTATTGATAGGCCCCAGAAACATGTGGTTATCAGAATACAACATTGAATTTAGGGTATTTCCTTGAAAGGCCCCAGAAAAATTTACATATCAGAAAAAATAATATTGGATTTAGGGTATTTTCCTGATAGGCCCCAGAAGAAGAAAAAAATTGATATAAGAATGAAACGTTTGATTTATTGTTTTCATTGATTTTACCATTTTTTGAGTAATGTGTTTTTAGTTTGACCCCTAGACTAAAAAAATAACGCCTCTCCATATCCCTTTCAACTCCCCACCCCCCAAACCCCCACACACAATTTTTAGGTCCCATAACTGCAAAACAATGTCCCCAAAGCTCTACGTGTACAGTTTATATCAGTTGTTACTTAGAATTACTTGATCTTTCTTGTAAGTATCTTCTGACAAAATTCGCGGGACAATCTGTATAGTCTTTAAGATGGGATGGTTATTCTGGCCCCCTTCTCCTTCGTGTGTAGCCCCATTGGTTTTTAGAATTTAAGACGTTCGGCCCATTAGTTTGGCAATTTTAAGACTACGCCCCATTTCTTTGTCAATATTAAGACCTTTCGTGCCATTTAGGTGTCGATTTTTTCCTGGCGAGCGATAGCGAGCCTGTAATTTGTAAGAGGGACATTTTCTATCGAAAAATGTACAAATATATCTTGAAAAGGGGTCTATGGTGTATTTTTGAAAGTTGATGGAGGTCTAGGGAGGAAACTAATAAAATAATACATAAATGAAAAAATCTACCCAAAAGTGACCCATATCCCCTTAAATACGGTAACGACCATTCCCAGACCTTACCTCCTTCTGGAACACAATTAATATCCTTTAGTTCCTGTTGTTTACCGTTCAACCACCTGGGCTGTTTGTCGGTGTTGAGGAGGCAGGTGTAGACGGCTGTTCGTTCCTTTGATTGGACTAATATCTTTCCGAACGGGCAGACATAGGTGACCACGGAATATATGTTCTGGGGGCATAGATTGATAGAAAGTTATATATATATATATATATATATATATATATATATATATATATATATATATATATATATATAGTAAAACTCGCAGGAAAAATTAAACATTGGAACACCAAGCTTTCGTCTATTCTCTCAAGACATCTTCAGGTAATAATAATCAGGGTAATACCCTAAAGATGTCTTGAGAGCATAGATGAAAGCTTGGTGTTCCAATGTTTAATTTGTCCTGCAAGTTTTACTACATAATTTGATCACACGTATTTGTGATGTAGTCTCCATATAATACAGTATATATATATATATATAATTATATGTATATATATATATATATATATTTAGGGAACATACTAAAAATCTCCCTGTAAGTGAACTCAAATAATCCAACAGTCTCAAACTTACCACGGCTCTATTCCAAATCCTGTTAACTCCGCCCGTCCCTTGTGTCGGCTCATCACATTGTCCTCCTGCTTCTCCCATCACGCCTCCAACACCTGGCGAACACAAGCGCAACTGTGACCATTAGACGTTTGTCTTTAACTTAAGTTCTACCGTTAGGGTTCAAAGGGGTACATACCATCTCAATAAATCAGCTACATATTCATATTCATTCATCTCCATAAATCATATGAGTAACGTAAAAATTAGCACATAATCTTGACCGTTAACCGATTTTGTTTAGCTTATGATTTACCTCTAGGATTCAAAGGGGGTCCATGCCATCTCTATAAATCAGCTACATATTATAGATGCTTCTTAAAGGGGGATGGCCGTATATAGTTGTTCATTTATATATCTTTATATATCTTTATATATTTGTTATTGTATTGGTTTGTCATTGTATTCCATTGTTTTTTTGTTTTTTTGTTTTGTTTTTTTACTGTTATTGTATTCGTTGCTTTGTGATACTTGTCAAAAATATATTCATTTTTTTCTTACTGATTGGTAACTGTCACGGGTTAGGAGAGATAAATTGACTCCCACCCGTTCTTCTCTATCTGCCAGAAGATGTCTTGGAATACATACGAAAGCATGCAGCTCCATGTTTCCTAGCGAGTACAAGAAATAAATATATATATATATATATATATATATATATATATATATATATATATATATATATATATATATATATATATATATATATATATATATATATATATATATATATAGAGAGAGAGAGAGAGAGAGAGAGAGAGAGATACAAACTTACAGCAGGCTATGATGACCACAAGACATAGCTCCATCTTGACACTCTCAGCTCACTCTGTGTCCTGTAGAGATACAATTAATTATTAGTGATTAAATAATTATAACGTTGGTTTCAGCAATCAATATTATCAACGTAGTTTCATTATTAGATATTGATATATTGTGGTCATTAATTCTGATAAATTTTGAAGCCTCAAAATACTAAAGAGACCTCTGCAAAAACATAGATGGAGTACATTTTTAATATGCAATTACAATTCAACATGGACAGGTTAAATAATGTATGGTTCAGCATTAATGACCGTGACTTTACAAAATATCAGAACTAAAAATACCATTTATTAATTATTAGTGATTAAATAATTATAACGTATGTATGTATGTATGTATGTATGTATGTATGTATGTATGTATGTATTATATAGTATGTTATGTAAAGTATAGTATAAAGTAAAGTATAGTAAATATAAAAAGAACCGATTATAACATACGGTACAAATAGACAGACAAATATTATCGCAAATAAATAAATATATATTCAGAAATTGTGTCCCTAGATATTACCATCAGAGCATGGAAGGAATGTTGTAGTATGTCTATGGTGGGTTGGTCAGGGCGGCACTGGCTTGTCTGAAGTATACTCTCTTCTTATATAGGGAGGGCTCTCTCTCTCTCTCTCTCTCTCTCTCTCTCTCTCTCTCTCTCTCTCTCTCTCTCTCTCTCTCTCTCTCTCTCTCTCTCTCTCTCTCTCTCTCTCTCTCTCTCTCTCTCTCTCTCTCTCTCTCTCTCTCTCTCTCTCTCTCTCTCTCTCTCTCTCTATATATATATATATATATATATATATATATATATATATATATATATATATATATATATATATAGTTCCCTTTCCAATGTTCCCTTACCCACTCTAAACCACTGTTTGGACACTTGATCCTCAGTGTTTTGGAGGACAAGCAGCCTAGAAGGGTCACTAGATCTGTTGTTGCTTGATTTCCTTTGTACTCTCTCTCTCTTTCTATATCTATCTATATGCCTGTCTATCTATTTATCTATCTATTTATCTACTGAATATTTTGAAGACCCCTAGTTAAATATTGTTTTATAGATACTGTATGTATATCGACTATAGCCTGTTCCAAATCAGTAGTCCAAAACTCTTGAACATTAACCTTTATACCTCACAGAAGACTAGAGTAATTGAGCTGATGTGTCTACCATTTAGGAAGGTCCAGCCAGGGAATAGGTGTGGGAATGTACAGCCCATTTGCTCTAGCCCTATTTTAGTTACATAGTTTAGGGGTCACGTTGTCTGGCCTACCTTAGATGAACAGACTATAGTAATATATATTTTTATCCAACAATTTAAAGGTATGATTTATATGTTTTGTTTGATTCTTTATTTACGTATTTATTTATCGATTACCTTTTTCAGTTTCCATCCTAGACCTTCCCCCCTTCTTCCTCATGTTTAGCCCTATAAGTTTTCAGATTTTAAGACGTTCAGCCCCTTAGTTTGGCGATTTTAACACCTCTCGCCCCATTTCTTTGTCAAATATTAAGACTTTTCATGTAATTTAGGTGTAGATTTTTTCGTGGCAACCCGAGAAGAGGTGGTCATTAACATTAGACGTTTGTCACGAATCGCTAGGTCAAGTTGCCCGGGCTTGACATCTACCAATAACATTTTGACTGTGAAGGCTCGATCCGCCGACCCTTTGATCAGCAGCCGACGCTCCACTCACTATGCCACGGCTCGCGACCATCAATTAATGGGGGATGGGCCGGTATTTCTGGCCCCTCCTTCTCCCTCGTGTTTATCCCCATGGGTTTTTAGATTTTAAGACGTTTCGCCCATTAGTTTGGCGATTTTAAGACTTTACACCCCATTTATTTGTCAATATTAAGACCTTTCGTGCCATTTGGGTGTCGATTATTTCCCCGGAGAGCAATAGCGAGCCTGTAATTTTAAGAGTAACCGGTCTTCGTCCGTGAAATTTTTCTACCGAAAAATGTACAAATTAATCTCGAAGGGGGATCTAATGGATGATTTTTTTTATTTTTTTTTAAGTTTGATGGAAGTCTAGGAGGGAAACTAAAAAATAAATGAATATATAAATAAATTAACCCCCAAAAATATCCACTGTCCCATTAATCAAGAAACACCCTCCAAGGCAGCCAAAACATAATACTCTAAGCCTCGCCAAATCCTATCAAAGGGGAAGAAATATTGTAGTGGCCTTTTGAATGGTGTGAATGATGGGTGTGTTATTCAGTAGAGTTATGTATATTGTGAATGATGGGTGTGTTATTCAGTAGAGTTATGTGTATTGTGGTGGATGTGATGGATGTGTGTGTTGATTCTCTATTGTGTGTGTGTGTGTGTGTGTGTGTTGTTGTTATTGTGGATAGATGTGTGTGTATGGTATATCTATCTATATATCAATCTATCTATCTATCTGTTTAGCTATTGATCTATCTATCTGTTTAACTGTATATCTATCTATCTATCTACCTGTTTAACTATTGATCTATCTATCTATCTGTGTATAATTATATCTTTGTATCACTCTCTCTCTCTCCCTCCCTCCCCCCATCTCTCTCTCTCTCTCTCTCTCTCTCTCTCTCTCTCTCTCTCTCTCTCTCTCTCTCTCTCTCTCATAGATGAATACATTAAAGTTGAGAGAGAAAGAAGATCATAATCCTTTTCAATCTTTATTTACTTATTATTTTGTTCACAATATATCTAACTCATTATCTAACTCATTATGTCGTTACAATTATAATGAACAAATTTATTATTACAATCAGAAATTAATGTATAGATTATTGGTCATATATTTAAAACAAAAAAAAACATCAATTAGATCCCCCTTCGAAATTAGTTTGTACATTTTTCGGTAGAAAAATGTCACGGCCGAAGGCCGGTTCCTCCACAATTACAGGCTCGCTATATACGAAAGACCATATGCTTGCATTAATATATTTAAGTGCATTGAGGTTTGTAAGGGAGGATTAGTGTTAAGAACGGGGTGTGCCTTAATTTATGCTATTTACAAATATGTAAATGAGATAATTAAAGCACAGAAGTGATCAAACTAGTGGGTAGGTTAAGTCTGGATAATTGTCTGCCATTGTCTACTTTATTACTCTATAATAGCATAAATAAAAGAAGCCAACTTTACAGTCAACTCGTTTAAGCTGCAGAGTCTCAAAATCTTATTTAGGTTTATTATAGAAGCTTAAAAGTTAATGTAGAAAATAATTGTGCAATGTATTATGTTCTCTCCACTAACCAACTTTACTCCTAAACTCGATTTATCAAATTAACAAACACATGTGGCAGTCCGGGGATTCGAACCCAGGACGCTCACACCGAAAATCAACACACTTATGCATTGCACAACGAAGACAGTAGAACTGGGATGAATAGAGAAATGTATACTCAATTATGTTTCATACATCAATAAAAACAACAACAACAACAACTACAATTTCTGAGACTACGGATTAAGGGGATTAAGATGTGTCGTTTTTCTGGTCCCCTTTCTTCCTCATGTTTAGCCCCTTTAGTTATCAGAATTTAAGACGTTCTGCACATTTGTTTGGCGATTTTAAGACCTTTCGCCCCTTCTCTTTATCAATATTAAACTGTTCGCGTCATTTAGATGTCGAATTTTTTTCCTGGCGAGCAAGAGCCAGTAATTTAGGAGGAATCGGCCCTCGACCGGGACATTTGAATTACCGAAAAATGTACAAATATATCTTGAAAGGGGATCCGGGGGATGTTGTTTTTATTAAGTTTGATGGAGGTCTAGGGAGGACTCTAGAAAAGTAATAAATAAATGAAAAAATCGACCTAAAAGTGAACCCTCCCCCCTTAAGCAA
>CM064555.1:21040631-21200631 GCA_032716605.1 Paralithodes platypus | reverse complement strand
TATATTCAGTATATGGTTTATCCCTTAACAGATTCATAGTGTGTGTCTGTGTGTGTGATTGTGTGTGTGTGTGCGATTGTGTGAGTGTGTGTGTGATGGTGTGTGCGCTACAACATATTTATTCCCTATTGCGGATATTGAACGATCATCGTCTCGTGTGCAAATTGTATACTTATTTATTACTAATGTATTATACAACTTTATTTTTGTTTTTATTTATTTTATTGATTGATTGATTGATTTTTACATTTTGCAGTCATTGTAAATTTGTAATGTCAACAATTCCTATGTATTATACCGATAAATATTTGACTTGTTTATTAAGTTCCTCCATGATCCGGTAATGCATCCATTTTCTTTGGGTAACAAGAAGGAACAGAAAATAGGCCTATTGATGCTATGGTAGGATAACTGAAGTATATGTTTAAGTTAAAAAAATACCTACCCCCTTCAGCTACACCGATCCCCAGAGTGTTGGGGCTTGTGCTGAAGAGGTTATACACAAAGAAAGAAAGAAGAATCAGCACACACACACACACACACACACACACACACACACACACACACACACACACACACACACACACTATATATATATATATTATATATAACTACATACTTCAGAAAACATCCAAAGACTTTCCTACGTTACTAGATAATATCTAGTAACGTAGGAAAATCTGTTGTTGTTTGCTCTCCCTCAGTTACAGAGAGAGGTACGGTACTGGTGAGGTCTATTTAGTAACGTAGGAAAGTCTGTTGTTGCTTGCTCTCCCTCAGCTACAGAGAGAGAGAGAGAGGTACAGCAGTGGTGTGGTCTAGCTAGGAACTGTCTGATGGAGTTACCCCTCTCAATGCAGTGGATATAACGATTTGATTGACGGCCTGATTTAAGGGGAGATGGGTCATTTTGCTGGTCCCCCTTCTTCCTCATGTTTAGCCCCATTAGTTTTCAGAGTATATGACGTTCGGCCTTATTAGTTTGGCGATTTTAAGACCTTTCACACCACTTTTTTGTAAATATTAAGACTTCGTGTAATTTAGTTGTCAATTATTTCCTGGCGAGCAATAGTGAGCCTGTAATTTAAGAGGAACCGGCCTTTGGCCGGGACAATTTTTTTTTGAAAAATTTACAAATTTATCTTGAAGGAGGGTCTTGGGCGGATTTTTGTTTGAGCTTGATAGAGGTCTAGGGAGGAAACTATATAATATACCTATATAAGGGCGTATTACACCGTGTTTACCTATACAAGGATTTATTACACTGTGTTTACCTATATAAGGATTTATTACACTGTGTTTACCTATATAAACGTTTATTACACTGTGTTTACCTATATAAACGTTTATTACACTGTGTTTACCTATATAAACGTTTATTACACTGTGTTTACCTATATAAGGATTTATTACACTGTGTTTACATATATAAGGGTTTATTAAACTGTGTTTACCTATATAAGGGCGTATTACACCGTGTTTACCTATATAAGGATTTATTACACTGTGTTTACCTATATAAGGATTTATTACACTGTGTTTACCTATATAAACGTTTATTACACTGTGTTTACCTATATAAACGTTTATTACACTGTGTTTACCTATATAAGGATTTATTACACTGTGTTTACCTATATAAGGATTTTTTACACTGTGTTTACATAATTATAAGGGTTTATTACACTGTGTTTACCTATATAAACGTTTATTACATTGTGTTTACCTCTATAAGGGTTTATTACACTGTGTTTACCTATATAAGGATTTTTTACACTGTGTTTACATAATTATAAGGGTTTATTACACTGTGTTTACCTATATAAACGTTTATTACATTGTGTTTACCTATATAAGGGTTTATTACACTGTGTTTACCTATATAAGGGTTTATTACACTGTTAACCTATATAAACGTTTATTACACTGTGTTTACCTATATAAACGTTTATTACATTGTGTTTACTTAATTAACGGTATATTATACTGTACTTTATTCACTTACATAAGGGTTTATTATTCTGTAGTTACCAAAATAAGGGTTTATTATAATTGGTTTACCTATACAATGGTTTATTATAATGTGTTTACTTATATAAAGGCTTATTACTCTGTGGTTACCTATTTAGAGGTTTATTATAATTGGTTTACCTATACAATGGTTTATTATATTGTGTTTACTTATAAAAAGGCTTATTACGCCACCTATTACAAGTTGTGTTTTCTATGTGCAAGAAGGAGACATAGGGCAAAGCTGCCTCTAACGTATGTCACCCCAAAATTTGAAAGAGTGACAGAAAGCTAAAATAAAGGTGGGTTAGAGTCAAAATATTTGGACACGCGGAGCATGAAGCAGTTTACAGTAAATCGTAGGATGAGGGAAAGATTGATTGAGGGAGAGAGTTCCAGAATTTACTTGGTGAGGAAAAACAATGGAAAATTGGTTCACTCTTGTGATGGAGAGTTGGACAGAATAGGAGTGGAAATGTGTTGAAAGACGGGTGCCACCTACTCTAGTATAGATGATGTATGCAATGAGAAAGCTCTAAAGAACACCGAATTGTAATAGAGGTAGATGAGAAAGAGAGAGAAGAAATAGATGAAACATCGCAGTGTGTAGAGAGAGATTGTAGAGAATTAGTAAGAGGAGGTGAGTTGATGAGACGAAATGCTTTTGACTTAACCCTTTCAGAAAGTGCGGTTTGGGTGGAACCCCCCCCCCCCCCCCCCCACACACACACACACACACACACACATGCATGCAATCATTATTCGATACAAGCCCATGTACAGAGCATGGAAGAACAGTTTTTTTAGTTACAAAAGGAGGAACACCATCCAGTCCGTACGCCTTCTTAGTATTAAACTCAGAGAGAGAGAGTTTGTGTTCGTTTGAAGGGGGTCTGGGGAGGCGGTTTATTTTTTCAGTCGAGGGGGAAACTAAAAATGCAAAGCAATTAGTTTATTGCTATTTGTAGGCTATTGCGATTATGGACTATTTTTGGCTAATATCCAACCCTAATTAATAATGACACACAACCATTGTAATGTGAGATGCCTAAAATTGCAAACCATATAAAATATTAAAAACCTCAGTATTGATTGGAGAAAAAACACAAATTTCCCCCAAAACGTTGGTTCAGCAAGTGTTGAATAAAACTTTAAAATCCAACTTAAATCGGGCGGGTTGATCAGCTGATAACTTGTAAACAAACCCGGAGCCGTCGTTAGGAGTTACCTGACTATTTAGTTTGCATTGGCACCATTTTCCATGCTGTATGCTGTACATTATTTCTAGTTAATTCCTTCTCTTACGTTTACCGTAGGATTATTAACTACTAATTCAATCACAAGTATGGAAAGGGCTTGGCACACATTTCCATGTGTGTATATACATGATAAGTTACTCTTTTAGGTTAACAACATGGCGAACTCGAAGTGATAATATAGAAGGCCCCCGTTCCCAGCTGTCAGAGGTGCGCTGCTCAAAAAATACACGATTTTAGTCATCTTATGCAGGAAATCTGGAAGTTTCATAGACCAAATAACTTAACCAATCATTTTTGTCATCATTTAAGTGTTTGTTGATAACGTTAAACTTGTTTATAATCGCAGAATTAAGGGATCATGGCTGGCCGAGCGCTGAAGAGACTTATGACGGAATATAAACGTAAGATATTTTGTTGTTTGCTAGGCTATATATTTATCATTGATTATCTAACCTTATCGGTAAGATTAGGAGTAGTGGGCGTACCACTACCGACATAGGGCCTACAGCATAAATCATCTAGCCTATGAAACATTAACCTATCCTAACCTAACCTAGTAGGCTACTACATGAATACTAGGTTAGGTTGTTAGGTTAGGTTAATGTTTTATACATGAGTTATGCTGTACACTCAACCCTCAGCTATCACTCCTAATTGGTGCAGCTATAGCCGCGTGGTAGCCGTAACCGCGATAGCTATACTGATGAACTAATGGGAATAATTCTAATTGGTGCCTGGGTGCCGAATTTGACAACTATTTTTCGTATTTTGCGATTTTTACTTAATAATTTCCACTGAACACTAACATAACATAATAATAATTATAAGAAACATTATAAAAGTAAATATAAGAACATATTACACCATCACATTTACCTTTTTAGGTGTGTTGAGGGATTTAGGTGGGTTGGGTTCCGAGGCTAGGGGTGGCAAATTATTGACCACTCCTACGTTGCTCTATCTCGTTCAGTATCCCTTCAACATCAAATCCTTCAAATTCTGAAGTGTCATCATCCACTGTATCCAATTCAAGTGCCGTAAGTAAAGGCTGTTCATCGATTTATTGCCGTGGTCGAGGCTCACCGGAGGGGCCCGGTTGAGGGGCAAGTTTCATGTGACTCTTTATGTTTTCTCGCTTTTGATAAATCCCCCTCACTGTCGATTCATTCACTCCAAACTTCTTTGCCACACTCCTTTTTGTTTCACCCTTGCCTATTAAGTCCATAATTTCCTGTTTCTGAGCATACGTAAGGTTCTTTCTCTTCTTAATGTCTCGATTTGGTGCGGTCACATTACGCTGAGCGAAGGTAGGGGGATTCGGTGGCCGTTGGGGTGGGTCAGTAGCCATTGTTCACAGGTATAAAAAACACTTTTCACAGCTTTCACCAGACAACAATGGGGGTACAAGTAAGACTGAGAAATTGTAATTATGGCGGGACGGCGGGAGGGTAGGAGGATGGGTGGCGGCCAATCACAGCGCTTGCTTCCCATGACGTCACGCCCAATCAGGGAGCGAGTAGTGTAAACGTATGCTTGCCGCCCGCCTGGGAATTCCCAAGCCCGGGAATTTCCAATTTTGTTGTATTTTTGGCCACATTTGGTGCGTGATAGCCAGCTCATAGGCGTGAAAGCCATGGTCTGACAGCTTTTGGGGAGCAGGCGATAGCTGTGGAATGCGATAGCTAAGTGCGTGATAGCTGAGGGTTGAGTGTATGTTGATAGTGGTACGCCCACTACTCCTAATCTTTATCAAGTAAATTGGTAAATAGGCCTAAGCCTGCACAACTAGGGCCTAGCCTAATCTTAAGTATTACCGTTGATGATAATAGGCCTAAGTTATGGGAGGTGAGGGGGGCGCTTTGCAGCCTTTGCCCCCCCCCCCCCCCTCAACATATTATTTGGGTAGAATGTAAGCGATCGGGCGTACCGCCAGCCTTGTTTACGCTACGTGGAGCGGTGGCGGACGATTGCCATAATGTTCCCGTCTATTTTGACTGCCTTTTGATACAATAATATGTTGAGGGGGGGGCTTTGCTCCCGCTCACCCGGGCCCCCCCATGATATATTGTCATCATCATATTACCAGCAGGGGGCAAATATCCGAAAAATCAACGTTAAAAAGACGCGAACTTAACCACGGCGATTGACATGTGTAAACATGACGGCGGCGGCGTCTGACGCTTGCAATTTTGTTCCCGTCTATTTTGAATGCCATTGTATACAATAATATGTTGAGGGGAGGCTTTGCCCCCCCCTCACCTCCCCACGACATATTGTCATCATAATTTACAGTATATTGCCAGCAGGGGGCAAATAACCGAAATAATCGTCGTCAAAATAGACGCGAAGTTAACCGCGGCGATCGCCCGATGTAAACATAACGACCGTACCCCCGAAAACTACATCCATCCCTATTATTGTATCCAACGGCAGTCAAAATAGACGGGAACATGATCGCAAGCGTCCGCCGCTCAGCGTAGTGTAAACAAGGCGGGCAGTACGCCCGAACACTACATTCTTGCCGGCAGCTCTGTACAGAGTTGCCAGCGCCATGAGGACGTAAGACTGGAAATGCACATCGTGTGGAGCACTATGTGGTAAGGATGTAGTATTCGGGCATATCACCCTCTTTGTTTACATTACTTGTACGCTCGCAGTTACGTTCCTGCCTATTTTGACTGCATTTTTCTGTTTATTTGCCCCCCTGTTAGCGATATATATGATGATGACAGATGGCAATAAATCATAGGGGGGTGTGGTGGGGGCATTGGCAAAGCCTCCCCTTAACCTTATGTTGTATCCTACGGCAGTCAAAATAGACGGGAACGTGATCGCGAGCATACAAGAAATGTAAACTAAGCGGGGGATACGCCCGAATATTACATCCTTACCCACTCATTCTTTTAATTTCTGTACGAGCATGTACAGTATGTTTACCGGTATCTATTGCCGGCCGCCTTACTCCCTTTAATGAGGGTGGCCATACACAGAATGCCCCCAAGCGGACCTCTTCCCTGTAAGAGGGACAACCCGAGCCAGTTTACTGAAGGACTTACAGGATTGACCACTCAATTTAGGATCCGTCCGACTCCGAGGCCCTGTTTATCTTGTTAGCACTATTTTTTTACAGTGGTGTTTGGCTAATCCATCCACTAACCTGCCTTACCCTTAAGTAAGCAGTATGGATTTGTATCCGGTTTACTCCCCTAGACAGGTTGCCGACCAAGTCCCATCCACCCGGACTTTTATAAGGTTGTCTCCCCTAGATGGGTTACCGACCAAGGCTAGCGAGTCCTATCCACCAATTTTCTTCCCATTATATATACCGTAATGTGTATCCAGAACTACCAGTTCCTTTTGCACCAATAGTACAATACTGTACAGTACCGTAGTCCTAGGCTTTAAAGAAAACAAGTTCCAGTTAAATACGATAATATACGGTAGCACCCATTCTGTCATAGAATTATCTACTGGTACCGTATAAGAACAGATGCTGATAGTTTTTGTGTTACCGGTATCTATAAATGTTATGCTATAGCCTCTGTTATTTTCAGAGTTAACACTGAACCCACCAGAGGGCATCATTGCTGGACCTACAAATGAAGAGAACTTCTTTGAGTGGGAAGCCCTCATTATGTAAGTCAAGATTTTGTTTAAGTTCTTTTATCATTTATATTGTGAAGTTCCTGTTTTGGTTTGTTTGTTTTGGAAGTTACATATTTTAATTAATAACTTACCCGGTACAGTATATATCCTACCAGTAAAATGGACTAACTTTCTGGATAACATGTGGTGAGCCACAGTTATGGGAGAAGGACTCAATTCTATGGAAAAATGTATATTTTCCATGACTGGGACTCATTATGTTTTATCCAGAATTGTTCGAAGTATACCCCCTGTCCGAAGTTACCGTTAGTCCATTTTACAGTAGGGTGTCTATGGTTGCCTTATAAAGAGTATACAGTATTCTCTTTTTTGTACCAATTCATTGTAAAAGACCTTCATACATGACAGACATGCATGCACATACGAGCCTTGGTCACCCAAAGGTGGCTATGGAAAGATAGAAGGCAATCTCCATTTGCAACACAGTACTGTAGAGTAGATGTACCTGGCTCCACAGTACCACCTGCAGGAACCATATGACATTGTTAAACTACAGAGCCTTACATCTATACTGGTATGGTAGTTCCAATACAATGACGGTCACTAATTCTGACATCTTTTGAGCAGTCAAACTGACCAAGCAATTCTCTAAATTACAAATATCAGACAAAGAGTTAAGGAAGAAGACTCAATGTAGCCTGAAACAACTTTAAATAATATTATAACAATGGCATTAATGACTGTAACTGTATACAGTATATGTAATTTCCATGTCACTCCAGACTTCTAAGAAATAGTGTTTTAAATAGGCCTACAGTTGAACATAAATACTGTATCGCTAAAGTCTTCATCTGGACTATAAATCTGGTATCACACGACTGCTTTTTCAATCAAGTTATTTTGTCAACTTTGGTCTGTCGGCTTATGATTTATATTTCATAATGATTCTGTCTCCAAAGTTAATTTTGTCTTCAGTCTAGTTTCCAATACAACCCTAAAAGATCCCCAAAACATTGCTGGGAAAATGTTGACCACCAAAAATTGGCAATAAAAGCTCTTATGTGATACTTGCATTAGATTGTATAATAATTCAATATAATATTCCAGGGGCCCAGAAGGCACCTGCTTCGAGTGTGGGGTGTTTCCTGCCAAGCTGATCTTCCCTCCAGACTACCCTCTCTCTCCGCCCAAGATGCAGTTCACTTGTGAGATGTTCCACCCTAACAGTATGTATTGAGCTAATATATTTTGTAGCTCTAAAAAGTGGGGTGATTATCCTAAACGTATAGTAATTACAGTATCAGATATCTGGACTTTTATCACTTATTTGGACAAAGTCCAAAAAAGAGAGTTAGTTGTTGATACTGAACACCATTATTTAGACATATATCTTTCAAACAAATTGTTTTACTTTGTCTTTCAGATATTGTCTGAAATAAAGAGTTTGAGTCAGGATCAGATACCTTTTCTGGATACCGAGGTTCCATAAGAAAGAGGTTATAATGTATGTAAATAGAATAGACTATTTTGACTCAAATTGTAGTTCTTTATTCATACAGAATTTACCAGAACGTCCTGAACTTTCTAAATTGACTAATTCCTTGAATATGATGAGAGTATGGTAATATATGTGCAACTCATTTGCTTGGGAAACAAATTCACTTACTGTACTCATGTAGTGATGTACATTCTATGTGGCAGTTTTGTGTTTTTTTATTTCAAAGTTTTAATTTGCTAAATCGTTATTTCCACAGTGATTTTGATAAGTTTGTTTGTCTTTATATTTTGCGGTTCCTGTTTTGGTTTGTTTGTTTTGCAAGTTGTATATTTTAATACTTGTATTAGTCTGCAGAGAGGAGCATCACACTAATGAAAATGTATTTGATATATTATTCTTATCCTGTACCGGTATCTCTTTATTTGCCTGTCAACAGTTTACTCTGATGGTGGAATGTGTACTGTATCTCAATCCTGTATACCCCAGAGTCAACCATGCGGGCTACAAGTCCAGTGCATATAAATACTGTTACCACACTCTATATACAGTACTGTACTCTCATGTAGCCATATTCCTTTAAGACAGTTGTATCTTTACCTGTTCGATATTCTTCTACCAATGTCAGTGTACAGTACAAAATTCCCTTCCTTTCACATTTGTTTCTTCCTCTTGCCTCTCCCTGTATCTCTAACTAGACAATTGTACTGTACTCTGCTTTGGAGAGAGTAACTCCCAGTACACATAATACTTCATCTTCTTATATCCCCCCCCCCCCTCTCTGGTACTACTCTCCTTGTTGCGGTTTGGGGGCTTAGGGGCGGGCAACTGGAGCTTGATGGTGGAGGGGTTGTGGTTCTTACCCTCCCTCTCCCCTCAAGCTTTCGTCGTCGGCTTGGCTAATTTTGAGTAGTTTTTCTTTCCTCTTTCTATGTTTTTCCCCTTCTATTCTTATTCTGACCCATTGGGTTGTCCTCAGGCAGCCTATATCACATGCCTCCCTGGCCTGGCTAGATAGTAGGCTCCTGACCTAATTTGTATATTCGGTCGCTGCAGCCGAGCTAACTCGATTCCCCTCAGTAGTGCATTTATTTGCATTTCGTTGTGATTTTTTTCTCCTTTATACCTGATCTCTCATTCTTCGCCCTGATCACTTCTTGGTTGGTGCTGCAGTGTAGCAGTTCTTGCCTCATCCTTCGGCCCTGCGCTATAAGAGCTCTGCTGTGGAGCTCATGTGGTCCGGCTGAACTGATGAAATGGCGAGAAATGTCTGCGTGTCTTCACCTTCCTAGATTTGTTCGCTTCCTGCCCTTCCCTATCTATCTTGACTTGATTCGTTGTCCATCTTGATCTAATCCTTCGGGCCAGCCCTATGAGAGTTCTTTTGTGGAACTCAGTGGTCTGGTTAAACTAATAATAAAAAAAAAAATCTTATATTCACCTTATTTTGCATTGGAGGCGATTCACTCATGGGCATCCCCTCAGGGATCAAGACGACTGGCAATAGATAGGGTGGTATTCTTAAAAAAAAATTCCCTTCGCAGCACCGTTAATCGACAAAATAGCTTGGGAGGCTAATCCGTCTAATCTCTATAAACGGCACTCATTCCCACAATATTCGTTCGATATCAGGCGCTGCGAAGGGAAAGAATTGTTTAAGAATACAAGCCTTAGACTTCTTATATTTGAGCTAACACTAGACCATTTTCTTCAACAGTTTACTCTGATGGTCGAGTGTGTATCTCCATCCTCCACGCCCCCGGAGACGACCCTATGGGCTACGAGACCAGTGCCGAGAGGTGGAGTCCTGTACAGTCTGTTGAAAAGATCCTACTGTCTGTTGTCTCTATGTTGGCAGGTAATGCATATAAGTTTTGTGTTGTATAAGTGATTTGTGTTTGTTTTTTTGTTTTGTTTTTTGAGCGCCAGTGAACTCTGCGGAAAAATTGGCGCTTGTGAGAAATAAGTAGCATGCTTATTTTTCTTCTTATTATTATAGTAGCAAGATGAAGTTCCTATAGGTAGCGCCAACGAACTTGACAATAATCTAGATCCCTGACCTCTCTGTAACTCAAAAGGGCCTAGAGCATTGCTGGGAGTAGCCGATACAAGACAGAGCCTGAACAGAAACAACATTAAAAGTTCCTACTCTCAGGGTCCGGGACCACTTTCGCGTTCCCTTACCCATTTCCGTCTCGTCGATTAGGAGAATTATACAAGGTGAGGAGGATTCCTAGCCCCCTGCCCCCAGAAGGAAAAGTAGGGCAGTAATAGAGACAGACAGAAACAGCTAAAGTTGGGTAGATGATGCCAAACCTCATTCCCAACACCATACGCCTCCCTATGAGGATTGTCATCAGTTCAGATTGACAAAAAAAATAATAATTCAGAGCGAAATGACGAGAGCAGCGCCACCGTGGACACAGGCAAGATGTGGAGAGACGACCGTGACCAGTTTAACAAGATCACTGGAAAAATGGTCCACAGGACACTTTTATTATATTCTGACTAACGCGATGATTTTGTGCAATTTAGGAAGAACATGTCAGAGCCTTCCTAAGCTGAATATAGTTGTCTTCTTTTGCTGTTTCAGACCACATGATGAAAGTATGTTGGAGTCTTTGTTAATCAAGATATTTTGTTACCACTTTGATCCTCAGATAAATAGAATCACCTTCTTTTACTGTTTCAGAGCCAAATGACGAGAGCAGCGCTAACGTTGACGCCGCCAAGATGTGGAGAGACGACCGCGACCAGTTCAACAAAATTGCAGAGAAACTGGTCCGCAAGACACTCAACCTGCCCTACCCTTAGCCCCAAGTTTGTTGTTAGTAGAAAAGTTTTAGTGTCTACCATAGTAAAAGTTGTTGAGATCAATTTCCCTCGAGTCTTTTATTTCAACAACACTTAGGTTATTAATCTAGGGCCGGTGTCACGCGAGCACTTTGGCAGCGGATGTATTGGAGTAAGTAACTAAAATTGAGTCTATTATCTGACAATGTTGTAATTTAGAGCTCCTGATTGTGTATGTAATTTAGAGCTCCTGATTGTGTATGTAATTTAGAGCTCCTGATTGTGTATGTAATTTAGAGCTCCTGATTGTGTATGTAATTTAGAGCTCCTGATTGTGTATGTAATTTAGAGCTCCTGATTGTGTATGTAATTTAGAGCTCCTGATTGTGTATGTAATTTAGAGCTCCTGATTGTGTATGTATGTATATACCCAGGCACATACCCCATAGCTGGGGGTGGCAGTCTAAGTCATAGGATGAAGGAAAGATTGATTGAGGGAGAGAGTTCCAGAGTTCACTTGTTGAGTAGATGAAAGAGTGAGACTGAGCTACAATAAAATAAAATTAAAATGTAAAACTTGCAAACTAAACAAACCAAAAGTTGGACAAAGACAATATAAAGGCAAAAATAACTTATCAAAATCGCTAGGTGGAAACAACGCTTACTAAAATAAAATGTATGAAATAAAAGAACACAATCCACCGCATAGGGTGTACATTACTACATGAGCAAGTTAATCTGTAAAATGGATAGAAGTTTAATTAAACTCAAAGATAACTTTATATTTCCACTTTATTAATGTAAAAGGAACACTGTACACTGAACTAATATAACTACAGTACTTGTGTTTGGATTACATGGATAAGGATCACAATATGTTAAATGGAGACAAATAAGAGTCAAAATTATCAAAGTTTCCCATCAAAATGAATACAGATATTTTTTCATTAGTTGTTTTCCATCAAAATGAATACAGATATATTTTCATTAGTTGTTTCCCATCAAAATGAATACAGATATTTTTGCATTAGTTGTTTTCCATCAAAATGAATACAGATATATTTTCATTAGTTGTTTCCCATCAAAATGAATACAGATTTAGTTTAATTAGTTGTTTCATATCAGAAAATAAATTGATTGAAACACTTAAGGGGGGTGGTTGGTTTTTCTGGCCCCCGTTATCTCTCATGTTTAGCCCCATTAGTTTTCGGATTTTAAGACGTTCGGCCCATTAGTTTGGCGACTTTAAGACTTTTTGCCCCATTTCTTTGTCAATATTAAGACATTTTGTGCCATTTAAGTGCCGATATTTTCCTGGCGAGTTCGATTCCTCCGGTTCCTCCTAAAATTATAGGCTCGATTTCGCTCGCCAGGAAAAAATAAACACCTAAATGGCACAAAAGGTCTTAACATTGCCAAACTAATGGAGGAAACATCTTAAAATCTCAAAACAAATGGGGATAAACATGAGGACAAGGGAATCAGAAATAGCAACTACCTCCCACTTAATACAATATTCCCAGTCCCAGTTACTGGTTTTATTATCTGTAAAAGTATTAGGTCCAATTTGTCTACTAATCATACATCTCCGAGCTTCTATTTACAGTACATAAGCATAACATTGATAGCCCCATGTGGTGGGCTGGATCTATCAGAGTGAGGGTTGGTGTCCTCTACTTCCCATAGCCAGTTCTGACTGTACCTTTATCATCATTTTTATTTCTAATAAGTGGTGAAGGCAGTGGGTCCATAAGGGTGTGCCCCATGGTTCCCTAGTGTCTTACTCTCACAGCCAACTGGCACAAGTTGGCCTTTCTCTCTCTGGTGTAGGGATACGGCGACCCCACCGCCTGCCACTTTGGTGGTGCAATCAGATTCTGGAGCAGTGGACCACTGTTTCCTATCTTCAGAAAATTCCTGTGCTTGGTATGCTTCCAGCCAGGGCCCCACTGGGGTAAATAAAATAGCAAAACGGTGGTGGAACTGCCATCCGGGTGAGGGACTGCTCTGGGTCGGCTCCTTCAGTGTTCATGGTCATAATCCACTTAGTGGAAATGGCACTGTGGAGTGGGTCAGTCGGGGCATGTCTGGGAGCCTGGAGGCAATTTCTGCCATGGCCATCCCTTTTGGGCTGCTTCCTTTGGAAGCGGGGCGTCAAATTTGATGATGATGATGATATATACATCTTCCCTCCATCACAGATATACACACACATATTTGGTAGCTTCGTATGATTGCGGAAAAACAAACAGTGCCTAGGTTTAACCATACATGAAATATACATAACTTTATAGCATCCCACTTTCAATATAATTACAAATTAATAGTTAAAGTTCATATAGCACAGACTATCCATTCATACGTGGTCCTCCAATTAGCACACAGTATAGATAAAAAAAAAGAAACTCGCCGCAAAGAATTTGTTAGTTTGGATTAATTATATTTTATCGCATGGCAATTCTATTTAGTTACGGTATGGTATATATATTTGGCTAATACACTACTTAAGTTGCGATTATTGTGATCGAGCCATGGCATAGTCAGTAGAGCGTTGGCTGCTGATCAAAGGGTTGGCTGATTGAGCCTGCACTATCAAAATGTTATTAGATGTCAAGCCCGTGCAACTTGACCAAGTGATGCGTGACAAAACGCCTAGTGTTCATGGGAATGATGGCGTCTGGCAAAACAAAAACAAAAGTTTTGTTTACCGAGTTTGGCAAGCATTTCAATTAAGTTATCGAGTTTCTAAAATTAATGAATTTAGTGTCAAATGTACGATAATGAAGGTACAGTTGTAGACAGATAAAGCAGCTACATGTGTTATGGATGTGTTGATGTCTGTACTGCTCTTGCAGATGTAAATTCACTTGTTCATTTAGAGATGTACATTCTATGTGGTGGTTGTGCATATTTGTATTTTCATACTGCAATATTGTTTTGCTAAATGTTCAAGGTGTTATCTCCACAGAGTGATTTTGATAAGTTATTTTGTCATTATATTGTGAAGTTACTGTTTTGTTTTTGTAGGTTTTACATTTAAATTTAAATATCTTAAATATCTTTTGCCTTTATATTGTGTCGTCCCAGTTTTGGTTTGTTTATTTTGCAAGTTTTACATTATAATAAATAGGTCAAAGATGAAAGGAAGTTGCATTACGTAGTTGGAAGTGGGTAAAGCCATCCATTAACAATTACACTACAAAACATTAACGATAGTCTCTACACACAAAACAAGTAAACAGAATCGCAATATGTAAAAAATGACTCCTTATTCCTTGCGGTTAGTTTGTTTATTCATCTGACACTAATTGGAGAACTGCATGTCTTCCTACCCACACATTGAACCATTGGAGTATAATAAACCTCTTTTCATTATTATTTTGGCTAGTGTCAGACAATTTCATACAGTTTAGGAAGGATCTATGGGAGGCAATTCGTTAACGGGTACTGTTTTTTACTCCCTCTGATTAATATGGGTCGTTCCTAAGCTGTTTAACCCTTTCGGTATTTTCTTATATTTTGCTCTTGCTAACATCAGACGATATTATACAGTTTTAGAAGGACCTCTGATAATAAAATAGGCAAGCTCTAACTTAACCCTTTGCCTCCCACAGATCCTTCCTAAACTGCATAAAATCACCTAATCATAGCCAGAATGAACCGGAGGAATACATCAGGGTAATGGAAGAGGTGAGTAATGTGTGTCTAAGGAAGAGATCATGTAAGGACGTTATTGTGGTTTCCTAGGTTGCCTGGCCGAATAGTCCCGAGTCCCTAATCCACGATCGGGCTTTCCCACAGGGCTCTCAAGGAGTGTAGATTATGTTGTTTGCATAAGCATTGTGTGGAATGCAGTCTTCTATAATGTGTTTAATAGGAAGTATGTAGGGTAAGGTGAAAGAAGTGAAAGATTAAAATGAAATACCATTGTTTTTGTGAATTTATCACTTCTAAAAACGTCCCGGACTTCCCAAACTTGACTACTTCCTTTAACGTGACGATAGTGCGTTGTTATATGTGCGATTGGTTTGCTTGGGAAACAGATTAACTTGCTCATGTAGTGATGTACACCCTATGTGGTGGATTGTGTTCTTTTATTTAATAATTTTCATTTTAGTAAGCGTTGTTTCCACATAGCGATTTTGATAATTTAATTTGACTTTATATTGTCCTTGTCCCAATTTTGGTTTGTTTAGTTTGCAAGTTTTACATTTTAACATATAATTTGAACTATAAACCACAATATCATCTTTGCATATACGGTACATTTTTGACTACGAAGAAAGGACTCGGCTTTAATTTGATACCATGAGAACCGAGGATCTGGAGAGACAGAAAAGAGATATGTAATGTGGTATACAGAAAGGTTTAAAATCATGTAATATTAGCCAGAATAAAATGAAAACTCCATTATACTAAAAGGGTCACCCAAAATTTGAAGTCCTTCAAGAAACAGAGACTTGACACATGATATAAATTCAAGACCCTCCACACCATTTCTTATCCTAACTATATTTATTTATTTTTCCATAAAATGATAACCGTTAACCGGGGTGAATTCAGAACAAACCTATGCTAACAGATTTGTATTTGCATATTTTGTAGGACAGATATTCAATAGGCCTATTAATATAATTTTACCAATAAAATGTCTTATTTCACTTAATTCCATAGTACATGAGATTAAGGGGAGGTTTTTAGTGTGTTCCCTAGACTTCTATTAAGCTTATAATTACACCTAGACAGGGAGTCTATGAGGTGTATTCAAGATAAATGTGTAAATTTTTTGGTAGAAAAATTTCCTGGCCGAAGGCCGGTTCCTCTTAAGTTGATATTCGGTGTGAGCGTCCTGGATTAGAGTCCACGGAGTGCCACATGTGTTTGTAAATTTCATTAATCGATTTTAGGAGTATAGTTGGTTGTTGGAAGGAACATAATAATTACAGGCTCGCTGTCACTCACCAGGAAAAAATTGACACCTGAATGGCACGAAAGGTGTTATAAAATTGAAAGAAATGTGACAAAAGTTCTTAAAATCGCCAAACAAATAGGGCGAACATCTTTTAATCTCAAAAGCAATGGGGATAAACATGAGGGAGAAAGGGGTCCAGAACAAAATCACTCAAGTGGAAATCTCCCCCTAATGTACACCAAATATTCGTATTAGAGACACTCGCCTTAATTTGAAGTGTATTATTACACTGTTCATTGACGGTAAGTAGGGAACAAAATAAATTTAAGTTATGCTACATAATGATGTTGTAAATCAGACAAAACTGGTGCATAATCACAAGAAACAATAATAGCAAATAATCTACTTAAATTGGTTTCATTTAAGGTCTTGTTTTTCATGAATTATTTCTGTACGGTCAGATAATATAATTCAGCTTAGGAAAGGGCTCTCTTAAACTAAATTATTGAAAAATGACTGACCTATAAATATATCAACATGAGCTCCTTACTAAGCTGAACAAGCCTACAAATAACTGTAGGTAGCTAGAGTAGTGTGAAAGGTCATCAATAGGTCACCAGATTATCAGACAAAAGGCTGTCACATAAATTTGATCATATACGGTATAATAATTGCATGAACTAATCTTATTCATTTTAACCCTAGCTATGGGGTATGTATGCATGTATGTATGTACTCAGGCACATACCCTATAGCTGGGGGTGGCCGACTCGAGACAGAGGGTCCGGGACCACTTTCGCGTTCCCTCGCCCCTTTCTGTCTCGTCTATTAGGTGAAATTTACAAGGGGAGGAGGATTCCTACCCAATGCCTGAGTATATACATGTATATACTGTACATCAAAGTTATTATGAATTACCTATCTTCGTTACCGAGTTGTAACTATAGTTGACGAAAAGTATATGGTTTACTAAATCAAATCTTTAACTAGAATCTACGTCATTTGTTTATAAAATACCCGGTACATTCGTAATATAAACCCTTCCAGTGCCGGTGAAATCCCTATAACTATTCAGTTTAAATAAGGTCTCCAGCAATTAACAGGCTTCGAACTGAGAGAAATGTGGAAGGATGGATTTAAGAAGTATATGCGTGAAAGCGGTGCTGGATGTGAGGGGCATCAACTGACTGGGGACAGAGGTGCATGGGGACAATTCGTTCATGGCCACCCCTACGGGGATCACGGCGTTCAGCAATAGTTAGATAGATAGATAGAACTATCTTTCCTAACCTGTTTCACTACCACAGATCCTTCTTAAGCTGCACAAAATTGTCTAAATATAAGCAAGATAAAATAAAAAAGACGTCACCGGTACAGAAAGGGTTAAAGACCGAGTGATCCACTCAAGGTGCAGTTTGAATCTCGATATAAGCCATAACACTGAATCCTCGCAAAGGCAATTTCCAAGGCAACAAACTACAGTACCTCCGAAAATAAACAAAACTAATTATTAAAAAGAAATGAAAGACTGGAGAAGAATCTTCTGTTGTTATAATGATATACAAATTAGCAGGAAAGAGAGTGCAAATCTAAGCCTATTGATAATAATAAAATATAGGCATAGGAATTATTTTCAGGTTCTCGGATACATTACCGGTATATCGACTTTTATGTTTAGTGGATAAATCAGTTGGGAGAGAAAACACAGGAAATAGATAAAATTCTTTATTTTTTAGTCTGTTTTGGGCCATGTGTGAACAAGGTTTTTTCATTTGCATTTTATTGTGGGACATGGTACAACGTGTGAAGACTAATAAGAGGTGTGATGAATACTGAATGGAGCCGATCTACTTGACTTGCCAATCATATCTTTAAAGAATAGGGTGGCAAATATGACAATTTTTATATCAAGTTAAGACAAAATCTGTCCTTTGTTTGTATTTTAGGTTGTTGTTATAATGTAAAACTTGTAAAACTTGCAAAATATACAAACCAAAACAGGGACGACACATTATAAAGAAATGCCAAAACACCTGAAGTATAAAACTCAAGATCTTACCCGACATTCTTCTACCACTTGATTTATCCAAATGTCTTTATACAACAAATATTCGAGTCACCTTGAAAAAGTTTCACAGCAAACATTTTGCCATATCTCTGTCTCTCGAAAGGACCTCCAAATAAAACATGTGACACAATCCCACAAACACCACCTGGGTTTGAGCCCTGGACCAAGTGATCAACAGGTGAATGAGCTTGGTCCAGGGTTCAATCCCAGGTGGTGTGCGCGCGATATTTTACCAGCGGGATTGCTTGTTACACGGATTATGTGACAATATATAGCACGCATAAACCAACAAAGTCTATCCTAACTATGATTTATCTTTCCGTCTGTTGGGTCGCGACCTCATTTTAGGATTTGCGTTGGAGGCAGTCTGACACTCGTTTTTCCCCCCCGACGACCCTCCGCCGAAGATGGAGGTCATGATTTCTGACAGTTCTGGGGTGTCCATCTTGGGCATCTGAATCTGCTCCATCTCCTTGCGGGTCTCTGGGTCGTTCAGTCGTGGGAGAACCTGTCATAAACATGTACATTTAAATACTATATAATATTCTGCACCTGTATAGACATATAGAATTAGATAAACATGCTTTGGAGAGATTATTTTTGGTAGGTGGGAGGCGCACTATCTATTCAATTGTTTGTGGTGGTTCACTGTAAACCAGCACAGCTCTGCATGAAGTATGTATATACTCAGTCCCAATCCCCACTTTTCCTATTTATTTATTTATTTATTTTTGGGGGGGGGGGATGCCAACTCAAGACAGAGCCCGAATAGGGATAACATAACAAAAAACAATGAACACACAAAAACAAAATACAAATTCACACACATCTAGGTCATCCAGGAGAAGACCAAGAGAACAGAGTCACTCCAGCACTCCCCCGGCTCCCGACCACCCGGAGTGCATGAAGTGACAAATAAAAAGTTTTAGTAAGGTATTTATTTTAATGTGTTGACAACACTAGAGTAGGGTATACCAACCTTACTTTCAGTGTATGTCCTAATGGCAGCCTTCCAGACAATACTGTTCTGGGTTGCCTAACGCGTCGTAAATTTTGAGCTCCGATCATACTACCTTATCCCACTTCTTTCTAGGTCTACCCCTAAATACAATTCCCTCCACATGCATAGACCTGTAGCTCTTGTCTAAATTGTATAATCTATCCTTTCCACATTACATACATATATTAATTTAAAGACCGAGTGCTCCACACAAGGTGCGGTTCCGGTCTCACGTCCTAGTGGCAGCGCTCTAATTTATTGAAATTTGTACAAAGTATAATTATTATGTAAAACTTGCAAAACAAACAAACCAAAAGAGGGAAGACACAATATAAAGACAAAAGAACTTATCAAAATCGCTATGTGGAAATATCACTTTCTTATACAATCTGCAGCTAAAACTAATTGTATTGTACATACCATCATCAGGATCAGAGGCAGAACAGTCATGAGCACCATAGGGTTCATGAGGGTGTCGGTGACGCGCCATTGTTCACGTTGTAAGAAGTAGCGGTAGGGACCCAGACTCTTCATACGCAGGGGGTGGGGCATCTGGGGACAATAACAATAGTTAGAAGGTTTCAAAATCAGGTAAGGAAGTAAAAGTGTTGTTGTTGTGGTTTTTTTTTTTTTTTTTTTTTTTTTTTAACCCTCCAGCCCCGGCTTTGTATTATATATATATTCCCCGAAATCCGGGGGTTTTGGCCGAAAAACTTCTACGCCTAGGCTACCGCATCTTTGTTATTTGGCTTGCTTCCGCATTCCCGCGCATCCCCAAGCGTAGATGTGTTTCGTACCTGTAGAATGGCATTACGTAAAGCTCTCTAAGTCAACTGGTTCAGTTGTGATGATGATTTCATTGGAGATAACTTTATGGCAAAAACAGCCACTTTACACTACTTTTCGATACTTAACAATAACATACAGGCACACCCGAACAAGCGACGCAATCCTTCTTGTGGCGTCGGTCCAGCCGGCTGTTGTTTACATGCGTCGGACGTACGCCTCGCACACCAAGCTTACAGGCTTTGAGCTCATGGGTGTTTAAGAGCCCTTCCGGGTAGCTCGGGTGTGTTTTTTATGGGTGTTTAAGAGCCCTTCCAGGTCTGATGGGTTAAGAGACAATGAACGGAGGAAGGAAAAACACAGATAAAACAAAAAGGTCCATGTGCTTAAAGGCATCCTCCATTCATAAATTGTTTGTAACAACTGGATTTAAACATTTGTAGATTGTAAGTTTGTGGAAAGCAATTAGAGGGAAGTGAATTCCAAAGAGTAGTAGCTCTGGGGATAAATGAATTCTGATAAGCAGAAGTTCTGCATTGTAGAGGAGAAAGTGTAAATTCATGGGCATTCTCAGCTGCCCTAGTTCTACGGGGAAAGATGTGGAGAAGCGGCACAATTGAAGCAAGTTCCTCGGAACAATTGCTGTGAAAATATCTGTAGAATAATGCAAGGGATGCAACATTTCTTCGTATGGATAATGTAGGAAGGTCCTGTGTGATTGCAGGGTTATTGATTAATCTAATAGCTTTATTTTGAATTTTGTCCAACTGCCTCAATGCAACCACTCCACTTCCACCCCACAGAGGTGAACAGTAATCCATCTGAGAACGCACATGACTTTTATATATTACGGCCAACTGCTCGTCAGTGAAGAATTCTCGAACTCTGTACAGGAGTCCCAGTTTTTTAGAGGCATTCTTAGCAATGCTTCTAACATAATGTGTCCAGCTCAAGTTAGTAGTTAATGTTACACCGAGAATAAGGTTAGCAATAACAGAAGCTTATTGAATTACGATATTGATAGGTAGTGTTCGGAGTAATTTTATAATGCTTACCTAGTAACAGCTAGTGGGGGGGAATAAGAAGACTTCTTGTCTTGTCCGTCCACCTCCAAGTTGTGCTAGCCTTTGTGTTTTATGTGCTTACATGTTTGTCATATCTCGAGTTGAATGTGGCCACTGTTGGTGCTAAAAATTGATAGGTTGAATTTCAAGTTATCTATAATTTATGATGAGGTAAAATTAAGATAATCTTCAAGGACAGTACATCCGCCCTATTAGAAACAATTTACTAGGGAAAATAGGGACCAATAGACTCGCCATATTTTTCTCATTATAGTCCGCATGGAGGAATTTCGTTATCGAAACTTGAAAAAACCTGATTACACCGAAAAATAACACGAAAATAAGAAGTCCCAACTGTAAACAAAGCATTGCGCACAATGAATCCTTCGACTTGACTCCTTCTTGTTTTGAAAGATGCGGTGAGTGCGATTCACCCAATAAATGGCGTGAGCGTTACTCACAAAAACGAAATACCGGCAACCTGTTTTTGCCCCCTTACAGATCTACATATATGAAAATTACAATAAATCAAGGGGGGGTGAGGGGGGGCGGTAAGTTTATGCAAATCCTCCACTCAAACCATGCAAAACAACTATGATACACTATATTTCTTGAAGAAAAAACATGGTAAATAAGGCCGATGTAGTCTTGTTGAATGTTACCAAAATTAATAGCTATGATTCAAGATAGGTTACGGTAAGGCTGTAGGATACAACCTATTATCTTGCATGCAAACTTAAATGGACACTGGAAAATTACTGGAAATTAGAAAAGCTGCCCAATGAATCTCTCGTACAATGTTACAATGCGGAAGGAAGAGATGAATCAAATTCTAAAGCCAATTACTGTACAGTACTTGCATCTCCAAGAGGGGTCTGGGATACCGGAGCATCTGTAGCCGACACCCTAATTGAGAGACGTCGGCTTCTAAACCTAAATTTTAAAAAGTCCTCTTTATCTATCAGTCTACTGCCGGACGCCTTAATCTCCAAGGGGGGTGGCCATGAACAAATCTCTTTTTGTTGTCTGTACTGTAAAGTCATCATATATTTACCTGGACCACATTAGAAGGCTGAATATTGTTGACAGCTCTGGCCCTGATCTTGCCCTTGGAGTTGATGTCCACCCTCAGAGGCTCGTACACGTAGGACGGGTTCATTACTTGCACCACGTACGAACCCGAGGGTACGTTGTTGATCACGAAGGTCCCGTCTTCTCTATAATACATAAATTATTATTAGGCATGCAGTACAGTACAGTACTGTATTAGTAAGTTTTTAGGACTGCTATAAGATCAGGTACGATGTAATACCTCTGAAATTCTGAATTATGATAAGTAAGCCTACCAGTACTGTAAGGCTTATGGGTTCAATGTTATTTTAATACCACAAAATTTTGTGATATATTTGAATATAAATATTGAATCTATATGCTCTAAAGATCATAAGAAAATTTGTTTTAACCCTCGGCAAAACCTAATAAAAAAAGTATGGTACTAAAAAAAAAAATCGTAACAAAACGGTTGTCAATACGGTACTTCCAGTTATCGATAGCTCTAAAGATCATATGAAAATGTGTTAAACCCTCGGAAAAACCTAATATAAAAGTATGGTACTAAAATTTAATTTTCGTAACAAGGTTGTCAATCGGTACTTTCCCGTTATCAATGTACAATCAAAGCTGAAGATTGCACAGTAAACACCATAGACTTCATCGACTTTACCTTCGTATAATAGACATCCAATTTTTTTTTTTTATTAACTAAGGGATTAGTACTCAACCAGCGGGGGTGTGGGGGCGGCAGCTCCCACCCATAATACTAGGTTAGGTTAGGTAAGGTTGTTAGGTTAGGCTAATGTCTTTTCAAATCACTATCGGGGGGAGGGACGTGTCTCAACATCGATCGATAGGCCTAATGGGGAAAATAGGTTTCCCCGAGATTTCTAATTAATTACAAACACTATATATTGATGCAAATGACCTATTTTGTTTATAAAAAACACTCCAAAAATTTGTGGTATTAAAATAAAAAAAATCCGGCTTATGGATAGCCTATATAGCCTATCTAGGATTTTTTTTTTTTTATTTTATTTATTTATTTTTTTCTATATTCCAACTAGGCTATCCTACTCCCACTCGGGCATAGGCTGAGAGCTTTTACACTACACCGCTGAACACGGTGAGGCCCGTGAGGACGGTGAGGTCTTGTTCCAGTCTGGGAGTGAGATATGCGAAGCACCCCGGCTCGAAGCAACCCCATCTTCTGAAGCCACTCCGCCTCCGCGCTTCACCGTCTCATCCCCCACACTCGAACCCTCTCTCGCAGAATGCCACCTATTGATCAATTAACTCGCTAGGCATTGCCCCCCTGTAACATATTTTGAATATGGGAATATTCATACAATACTATTGGTAATTATAGGGAATAGGTAGGCTCGCACCCTTATTGGTAATTATAGGGAATAGGTAGGCTCGCACCCTTATTGGTAATTATAGGGAATAGGTAGGCTCGCACCCTTATTGGTAATTATAGGGAATAGGTAGGCTCGCACCCTTATTGGTAATTATAGGGAATAGGTAGGCTCGCACCCTTATTGGTAATTATAGGGAATAGGTAGGCTCGCACCCTTATTTTTCATGTTTTTTCCTCAAGATTTTGGGAAATGAGTGTTTTCATGGTCTTAGTTATTCCAATGTGGGATACACGATGGTAATAAACATAATAAATAAGATATTTTATGGGATACTAAAGGAGAGGGTAGGAGAGTATGTAGAAGAAAGGATCCTACTTAGTGAAGAGCAAAATGGGTTTAGGAAGGGGAGAAGAGGAACAGACAATATATTTATATTAGATGAGATTATAGAGAAAAAGGCAAAGCAAGGGAAATGTGTGTTTATAGTATGTTTGGATGTGGAGAAGGCATATGATAAGATTAGTAGGGAAGTTGCAGAAGCAGTGATGGAGAAACTAGGAGTGAGTAGGAAGATAAGGAACATGATAATGAATATGTATGAAGGGGCGGAGACAGAGATTGTGTGGAAAAATATTGCAGTGAAAGGAATCAGGAGAAGGAAAGGGTTAAGGCAGGGATGTAACCTGTCACCATTAATTTTTGCAATGTGCATGGAGGAGTTGGTGAGGAGAATTAAGAGTAAGGGTCAAGGAGTGAAAATAGGGCAGTATAGGCTAGCAATTCTGACGTTTGCTGATGATGTTGTGTTGACAGCAGAGACAGAGGAAGATATGGGGGAAATGTTACAGGAGGCGGAAAGGTTTGGCAGAGACCTAGAAATGAAGTTCAGTGTAGAGAAAAGCAGTATGATAGTAGTAAATGGACCAGAGGCAGTAGAAATGAGGATAGGAGGGGAAAGAATAGAAAAAGAGGAGGAAGTGAAGTATTTAGGGGTATGGATAGGGAGGGAAGGGCGACAAAGGACAATGAATGAGAAAATCATGAAGGTGGAGCAGTGTAGTGGGAAACTGTGGAATGTGACAAAAACCAGAGTAAATAAATATAAAATAGTAAGAGAGGTGTGGAAGGACTTTGAAGTGCCGAGAATAATGTACGGGATGGATGTGAGAGGGAGTACAGGGGGAGAAATAAATAGACTGGAGACGGGACAAAATAAAATAGGAAGAATGGGGTTAGGAGCAAGAAGGTGGACAGCAAATGAAGCAGTGAGAGGGGAGATGGGATGGAGTACGTTTGAGGAGAGAGTGGCGAAGGCGAAGTTGAGGTACAAGAGTAGGGTGGAGGAGATGGAGGATCATAGGTGGCCAAGGAGAGTAAATGAATGGGGGGAGGGGAAGAGTAGATGGGCAAAAGAGTGTAAGAGAAAACTGAAAAAAATAGGAGTGAAACAAAGAAGGGTGGGAGAGGAGTGGAGAGATGTAGGGAGTAATACAGGACTAGGTCAGGGAAGGAGACTAGAGAAAGAGATAGGAACGAGAGTGAAGGAAGTAGGAAGACAGGAATGGAAGAGAAATATGGAGAAGAAAAGTACACTGATAAGATATAGAAGCAAGGGGAGACCGAGAAAAGAGGAGTTCTATGACGGAAGTTGGGGAGCTGAACTACTGTTTAAGGCTAGGGCAGGAGCATTAGAGACAAATAGGAGAACATGGAGGTGGAATGGGGGGGTGAAAGAGTGTCTACAGTGTGAGGTGGGAGGGAGGAGAGTGGAGGAGACAATAGAACATATAGTGACAGAGTGCCAGGGGTATGCAGAGGAGAGAGAGGGGTTGGAAAATGAGTTGAAACGGGTGGTAGGGGAGAGGGAATGGGAAGAGCAGAAAGAGGAGGAGGATGAGGGTGTAAAATTTGTGTTAGGTCTCGAGACAGAAGATGGGGTAGATGGGGAAATGGGGAAAAGAATGAAGGTAGTGAAAAGATTTCTGGAGCAGGTGTGGCAGAAGAGAAAACGGAATAGGATAGAATAGGGTGAGGGGGAGAAGGGGACCAGAGCGGGGGAGGAAGAAAAATGAGATTAAATAGTAGAGAGGGGAAAAGATAAATTAAGATAAGGAGAGAACAAGATATTGGGGGGTGGAGGAGGGGGTAAAATAAGGAGAGGAGAGTTCTGCTTAAGCTATATACTTCAATTCTTTGTCTTTAACTATCCTTTCTACGACTACATAATTTCTAAACTAATTCTTAAATCTAGCTCTAGCTGTTTCTGGAGAAGTCACCGGTGCATAGGTGAGCTGGCTTTGAGAGGGGACAGCAACTCCACAAAAAGAAGAAGAAGAAGAAGAAGGGTTGAGGGGGGGCTTTGCCAGTTTGCCCCCCCTCACCCCTCCCCCATGAGTTATTGAAATCGTTATCTATGTTGCCAGCAGGGGGTAAATATCGATTAGGCCTATAGGCCTAGGCCCTACTGCATAAAAAAAAAGCGTTTGTAAACAGTGAGGATGTCCGAAAGAGCTCTGAGATTTATTAGAATGGGCGTTATTTCTATTAATATCGGGTTTTATAAATGTGATCAAAATTATTGTCCCACAGTGGATTATACATGAGTACAGTATAAGGATTCCATAGACCTACATTGTCCCTAATAAATTATGTATAATAAGCCTGCGAGCCTATTCCCTATAATTATCTGAAGTTTTTTCCCATTAGCCTAGCCTAACCTACATCCTGTGATAGTCTGATTGCATCATCCAAAGGCCTTGAGCTCCCAAGATGTAGGCCAAACAAGATAAGCCGCTATAATTTAGAAAACCTTTGTAAAAAAATCGAATATATTCACTCCATCACAAGTCCAACCCACCAACCTTAGAAAACCCATATGGCCGCTATTGGTGAAGACTTTGGTATTAGCGAACCACTCGGCGGGGCTGGCAATGGAGGAGTCGGGGCGCACCACTCGGCCCTCGATCCTGTATATTTCCGACCCTCCCATCATATTTCCCTCCTCTTCTCCATCCCCGCTCACTAAGGCAGCTACACACAGCCATAACACGACTTTGGCCAACATATTTGGGGTCATTAGGGGTGGGAAATAAGGCGGAAAACGGAAATCACGAGACCCCGACTTCCAATGACATCAGCTTGTTGACAAAACTCGGGGGGCCTGGTGCAGTGTTACAAAGGCTAGCTCATACAGGTTCCGCTAAGTTTAAGCCGCCACAGTAATATTTCATTAGAAAAACGCGATTAAACCAGTGTATTTTCCACTAACCTAGTCAAACAACCTATAGGCTTATAGTCGTGTAATTAATTAATACCGTCGCCACTGCATTAACCCACTGAAATGCTAGAACATGTGCAAAATAAATGACAAAATTGAGGGAGGGAGGGCGGGGTGGGGTATAAAGTGTGTGGGGGGGGCGGGGGGGGAGTGGAGGATGTGGTATGAAAAGATGCCACTACTTTATGTGTCACTCAAATTTCAGACATTTCCTGGCACTGGCATGGTTTTTGAAGGGTTATTTTTACTCATGTTTAATTACCATGGCTTCCGATAGGACATTGAATCGCAGTCCTGCTTTATACTGTTATGCCACGCTTTTTGAAGAGCGAGGTATATTAGGTCACGTTTCCCGACTCTAGGAAATGCGCAGTGAGCTTCAACTTAGACTACTCTCAGCTGGGAGAGGACTGACCTTATAACTAATTTGACCAAAGAGATGACATGAAAAGAGCAGAAACACAATATGGAGGTTACAAGACTAGACTTATATATAGGGTTGACCACACACCGACGGCAAGCATTATAGATTACGTGAGGGTGCACCGGGTTACGAACTGAACGGCAAGCATTACAGGTTACGTGATCAAATCCCCAGCTGGTACCACAGTCTAATCGTAATTCCTCACACCGACGGCAAGCATTATAGGTTACGCGAGGGTGTACCGGGTTACGACCTGAACAGCATGCATTATAGGTTACGTGCTCAAATCACCAGGTGGTATTACGACAGGCTTTTCCCACCTTAGGCTCGGTAATGTCTTCCCACTTTAGGACTTCCTGTGCAGAGACCAAAAATTGGTTTTAAGCCAGCAGGCTGAATGCTTGTTGATGGCTATGGGCTGGCTGGGATGTCACGGACATCTGAGTTGTTGTTGTTGTTGTTCCCCAGGCTGCCTGGCCGAACAGCCCCAAGGTCCCGAGCAAGGCCAAGGCCATAGAGCGCCCCCACAAAACCCTCCCTGCTTACCACTAACAAAGCCCGGGTGACCGAAGCCACTCTAAGGCAGGGAGCTGAGGAGGGCGCGGAAACGCCCGGGAAACCAAAGCCCCACCCAAGGCTCTGTGCCCCTCAGCAATTATGAAGGGAAAGTTGAGGGGCAAGGGAAAAATGTGACGCTTTGGCTCCCAATCTGCCAACTTTTAGGTTGGCAGTAGGGAGGTCAATCCACGGAAAAGACGCCGTCACTTGAGATCTAGAAGATATATAAGTAAGAGGAACAGTCAGAGTAAGCTATGGGTATGGCAGAGATCACTCAGCTCTCACTCTGATAGACCAGCCCATCACCACATGACTAGAACCCAATCCTCTCGGCATCAGCTAGGAAAGGCCCTAGAAAGCCGCCTTTGGCGGAGGGATAGCTCCCCTATTTCAACTCCTTTCGGAGTTGGGCACCCGCCCTGAGTTGTTGTGGTTGTCAGTTGTCGTGTTATAGATTAGGTCGGTTGATGTGCGTTGTGATGACTCGGTCTTTGGTGAAAATTCCGAGGGCTCCAGGGGGGTTGATGTTGTGGTGCCGTGTTTACTTTTCCGGTCTGTCGCAGCCTGCCCTTCCTCATTAATTCTCTTTGGTCTCCCGGTACATAGAGGATGCTTGGGGAGGTATGGAGGGGAGACTGTTCTTTTCGGAGACTGTGTTTGATTGTATGCTATTCTGGCGTAGTGTCTCTCTTGGCTGGGTGCTGGTGCCTGGCTGGTGGTCTTCGATGGCCGCATATCAATTACCTCCTCCACCGAAGTTAGATGGACGTTATGTTTTCGCCTCCGTTTGTCTGTAAACAAGATATCTCACAAAGTTATGTACCGATTTTCACGATATTTGGTTGGCAGATAGATTGTGCAAAAAGGAATTAGAAGTGATTCAATTAAGGAGGCTATCGGATCATATCCTGGAACCCAGATTCAGAAGAAAATTTAAGAATTTATTAACCCAGGAGCTACGAGTTTCCTTCGGGAAGGTTTTGCAAGCGAGCTGCGACCTTCCTTCAGGAATCAGGATTTTGAAATGCGTACAAAAACCGTGCCAACAGGCCTAGGTGGCTGAAAATTGGATCAGAAATAGACTTACACAGCAACTTTTGATACCGAACAGCTTAATGCACTTACACCTCATACGTAATATTTAATTATTGTGGAGGCGATGGTACGGCTCTGGGACCGTCCTTCAGTAGGCTACCTCAGATATATCCCATATGCATGTATATACTATATACTTATACCAGTGAGAAGCGAGGCCCTGGAGCAAGCATAGCCTTGCAAACATTGTTCGATAGCAAGTGGAGGGAGGGAGGAAAAATTTCACCATCCCTCCCTCCCCTTTCTCATTCCCAACCCTGCACTAATGCCTGCATGATCTTATGGATATACAAATGCTTTATTCTTCCCCTACACCTAATTTCTGTATCCTAATATTTCACATATGCCTTGTGGTGCAATAATATTGCTTTATAAGAGAGAAATATGGAGTAATATGTAATTCCTCCACTTCCTCCTCTCCCGCAGGCTAGGCAAAAACAAGCGTACGTGCGTGGGTGCCTATTCTCGTCAACCGTGCAACAGAGACATTTAGAATATGTAATGGCATGAGTCCTGATAAGATCATGAATGGTCACTATGACCCATGTCTAGCCTTCAATTAAACGAATCGGACATTTGATTTCTGCTAGATGTCATTAATTTGCGCTACATTGAAGTAGATCTAGCGTAATATTAGCTAAAATGGCAACATTGAAATTGTCGTCTGCACTGGAGGGACACTGTAGTAAATAGGTTCAGCCCAGCTTTCCGCCATATTGCTACCAACAAGTTTTATTACCAATAAGTATGACCTAATTTATTGCACATATCTTGAATCAACTAGGCTATATATGCAAATATATTAACATTAGGTCTTATTTACAACAGTTTCAAGTCGAAGCACTCAAATGTTATTGTTCTTTTCATGAGTAATTGCGTGTACCAATATGGCGATCGGCAAGGGAAAGTGTTGATCTCTATCTACTTAAGGATCTCTATTTCGCCTCATCGTCTGGAAGCAACTCCAAAATTGATGTGGATATATTACAAAAAAAAATGCGATTATCTTTTATGCGCTCTTAATTAACTATGCAAATATATGATATGTCTATGTGGGATTAAATCTATACGTACAAGTCAAAATTGTTTGTAAATAAATATCGTCTGCTATATATTTTAGCATAATTTTCTACCATTAGTACTTCATGGAGTGTAAAATGTTCATATATATGTCTTGCAAATCTAAATTTATATATACAAACTCAAAAAGTATGTAAATAGCATGTACATTAATATCGTCTGCTATTCTGTCAGAGGAAAGAAAACGGCACCCATACAGTTTTCAAGAGTCGGAAAGGAAATGTTTTCAAACTTAATTTTAGCTCGATATATAGCATTAAATTAATGTAAATCAATACAGAGAAAGGAAACATAGATTACTTATATTTTAATTGATTTAAAAGGTAATTTAATGCATCCCTGTTGCCACTTTATCTTGTAAAATACGAACCTGTCACAGCATTCCTGAAATCTTGTTAAAGACCCTGACGTTTAAATGGAGTACAATCTTGGAAGAAATAGAGAAGTGGACCTTTAATATATTCATTATGTTGCGTACTAGGCCAAATACGTAAGTGTATTGTGTTTATTGACTGGCGATATGCTTTATATGTAAATATAATGACAATTGAAAAGATAATTATATAGCTTTTGTAGTATATAATATGAGGTTTGAAGACCCCATTACAGGTTTACTTACTAGGACCACACACTGACCACAGAGCTAGTGGCTGTGTTCAGTGGGGGCCCAAGACATGAATACGGGCACTCTAACTAGATGTACGATTAGTAGCAGTTACTGGGAGTCTGACAGAGATAGTTCGTTTATTTTGTGCCCTCATTGGAAACTAGGGAAAATATAGCCTAACCGAAACTACCACTAGTTTTCCCATGGTTTTTCTGTTTGGTTTTAGGCTAGGTAGGCTAGTTTTCATCATTATACAGTAGGCCTAGTTGAAATTAGGGTCAATATTTACGAGTCACACCACAGCTGGAATCTCATTTCTAAGGGTAGTTTTGGGTTCCTATCATTCTATGTTTCATTGCTATATACTTTTTATCCACCGGAAAATATAATTGTTTTCTTGTTTTTTTAATTTTGGGTTTTTTGTTTTATTTTTTTTTAGCATTAACCTAACCTAAAAACCTAACCTAACCTAACCTAAATGTATTTGGGTGCTATTAGGTTAGGTTAGGTTAGGTTAGGTTAGGTTAGGTTTTTTGGTTAGGTTAATGCTAAAAAAAAAAAAAAAAAGCCAAGAAAAAAAAAAAATTTCCGGTGGATAAAAAGTATATAGCAATGAAGCATAGAATGATAGGAACCCAAAACTACCGTTAAAAATGAGATCCCAGCTGTGGTGTGACTCGTAAATATTGACCGAAATTAGTTACAATCCCCGGCAAATGTTATTTCTCTCATTATCCAACGATCTTAAAACACTCAGATATAAGTCATTTTCAGAGTAGGCTAAATATACAATTTGTTTTGCCTTTGGATACAGGATGGGCTGAGGGGGGGCTTTTGCCCCCTCCACCCCCCCCCCCCCCCCCCATGACTTATTGAAATCAGCATCTATTTTAACAGTAGGGGGCTTAATAAGAGTTTCACTGCCGTCTATAGGGAGATTTTTTTAACAGTACTTTATATAGGATAGTGCACATAAAATGTATCTCCGGAGGTTGAAACACAGGTAAGATCCTGTGTAGCGGGTGGAACTGTTTTTCAGATGCCTATTTACTAAGAAACATTGAACAATATCTTTAAAATAACCTAACCAAACCCTAACCTAACCTAGTATATTAGTGGACTATTTATGAATGTAAAATGTAAAAATATATTGTAACATTACCAAATTATTGAGATATAGGTACAGGTCCACCCGCTACACAGTATTATACCGAAACACATTTTAATATGATCTTTGCAACATCCTTATTCTATAATAGCCTTCAAATATTGAGAAATAATTAGTGGTAGTTTTGGTAATAAGTACCGAGACTAGATTTAGTTGTTGTTGTTGTTGTTGTTCCCCAAGCTGCCTGGCCGAACAGCCCCAAGGCCCCGAGCAAGGCCAAGGCCATAACCGAGCAAAGGAGTCGACCACAATAAAGTGGGTGACGAAGCACCATGGCGGGGAGCTTGAGGAGGGTGCGGAAACGCCCGGGAAACAGATTTAGATTTAGTTGTGTCAATGTGTTTGAGAGGTGTGTGTAGGCTAGGTGTTTGAGATGCCATTTGATTTTTTGATTTTTTTCATTAGGCCTAGGCTAGGCTAGGCTTACCTTAATTTGATAATGTGGTAACATTCAAGACAGCTAGAGCCGCCTTATTTACCAAGTTTCTTTATATTTTTTCCAAGGAATATAGTGTTTAATTGTTATTTTTCATGGTTTGAGTGGAGGATTTGCATTAACTTAACCATTATTAATTAATCTGAAGATACTCCATCAAATGGCGCCATTTATTGGGTGAATCACGCTTTAACAGTAGGTAAGGAAAATTGTGGGGAGGCCATGCACGCTTACAAAATGTACAAATATTATATTAGATTAGATTAACCTAACCTAACCCTAATATAATATAATATAATATAGTTTTGTGAGTAACGTTCAAGCCATTTATTGGGTGAATCGCACTCTCCGCATCTTTCAAAACAAGAAGAAGAGGACCCAGGTCGAAGGATTCATTAGGTGCAATGCTTTGTTTACGTTCGGGACATTATTTTCGTGTTATTTTTCGGTGTAATCGGGTTTTTTCAAGTGTCGATAACGAAATTCCTCCATGCGGACTATAATGAGAAAAATATGGCGAGTCTATTGGTCCCTATTTTCCCTAATAAATTATTTCTAATAGGGCTGCGAAAGAGGTCTTGAATATTATCGATAATGTTACTTAGGCTATATTATATTGGTACGGTACTAGGTTAGGTTTGTTGGTAAGCTTAGCATTGGGTATTATTCAAGGAACCTATCGCGGCGATTCATACTCTCTGGGTTATGTTCGCTTCTAATTTGACCGCTTTTGGGTTGAGGGGAGGCTTCGCCCCACCTCACTCCCCCACAACTTAATTGTCATCATCATAGGCTTATATATTAGCAGCAGGGGCCAGAGAGCATATAACAACTAGCCGTGGGATTACTTTGGTAAAAATACGTTCAACGTGGGATACAATAATAGGTTGAGGGGGGCTATGCCCCTCTCACCCCCCATGACTCATTGTCATCATCATCATCATCATCATCATATATATTATCAGCAGGGGCAAATAACAGCAGTCAAATTAGATGCGAATGTAACTGTGAACGTACGGTACAACCATGTAAACAAAGCAGACGTTACGCCCGCTAACACAATTCTTACCTCAGATTTTTAATGGTATTATTCAAGCAGCCTTTTATGGCAATTTGCACGCTGTTGGTCATGACTGTTACGTTTGTTTTTGATTTGAGGGACGGGGTATCACCTAGAACTTATTGTTATCATCATATATGTTTCCAGCAAGGGGCAATTAACAGCTGGCCGTGGGATAATTTTGGAAAAAACTACTGTACTGTCAAATTAGATGCATAACGGTCATCACTGAGAGCATGTCAAGATCACCGCGAAAGGTTACTTGAGTTTAACTTTTAAATATGTACGGTATATACTGTATGGTCGCGCTAATAAGTCGTCCCAGCTGTCATTACGTATGGCTTGCTCTATGCTGTATTAATGTCTGTTAGATGTTGAATAGGGTGTGTAAGTGTAGGAACATCCCAACATGGTTATATATTTCACTTGATATGATGAAATGAAGCTTACTGTAGATATGGCTGATACCAATTATTGATCAAAACATACTGTACTTAGTGCCGAGCCATCACTTATTAGCGCGACTGTAGGTATTTGTTTATGACCAACCAGTTACGGGCCCCATCGATGATTATCAAGTGCTTTATCACTTTCATGAACGATACTTTGTTGGTGTACATGTAATTACCGTCGCAAAATCACTATAAGTGAAATACGAGAAACTGTTGGATTGTTCACCCATAACACAGGGAACGTGAGCTGGGTTTAGACCGTCGCGCACCCATAAACAGGGAACGTGAGCTGGGTTTAGACCGTCGCACACCCATAAACAGGGAACGTGAGCTGGGTTTAGACCGTTGCTTAGACAGGTTAGTTTTCGGTTAGGTTAGGTTAGGCTAATGTTGAAAATACTAAAATGCGACAGTCCTCGGTATTAAACAACACTGTATATCAAATAAAAAAATAAAAACAACAACAAATTACCTGAAAAACTCGTAAATGGGTGGTGATAAACTTTTACCCGACTGTACATGATGTGGATGGTTAGATGGACATAGATGTCAGTAGAGAGAGAGAGAGAGAGTAAAGAGTATGTACCGGTATAAGCATGGCCATTGAGAGACTACTTATAAAACTCATTGATCTGTAAGCTAATATTGTTTCCGAGATATTTCAGAATACTAATAGTGTACTGTATTAGTATGGTAGGCTATAAAGATTTTTTGGGATGGATGTAGTTACCGGGTGTACCACTACCGGTATACAACATAAATCATCTATAAATACTTATAATAAAATAAATACTTATAAATCTATAATACCGGTACTAGGTTAGGTTGTTTGGTTAGGGTAATGTATTTTTGTATCCAAAGGCAGTCAAAATAGACGGGAACATGATGCGTAGTGTATACAAGACGGGCGGTACACCTGGTAACTACATTCTTGCTGATTTGTTGTTTGTATATTTTATTTATTGGGTATTTCGGTAAGATAGGAGTAGTGGGCGTACCACTACCGACATACAGCATAAATCACCTATAAAACATTAACCTAACCTAACCTAACCTAACCTAACCTAACCTAACCTAACCTAGTACTACATGAATACTAGGTTAGGTTAGGTTAGGTTGTTTGGTTAGGTTAATGTTTTATAGATGAGTTATGCTGTATGTTGATAGTGGTACGCCCACTACTCCTAATCTTACCGGTATTTCTCCTGGACGACCTAGATATGTGTAATTGTGTGTCTTGTTTTGTTTTTCTGTTGTGTTGTGATGTCCCTGTTCAGGCTCTGTCTCGAGTCGGCCACCCCTAATAAAAATAAAAATATATACTGTACAGTACTGTACTGTATATATGCAGTATATACCAGTATATATATAAAAAATGGGATATGTGCCAGAGTATACACATACATAAAATACATACCGGTACCGGTACAATATTTTTGTCTTCCAGAATGGTGATGTTAGCAGTGTTGGCCTTGGTGCTGGTGGGATATACACCATTGACGAGTGGGATGTCCCTAGAAGCTCTGTCATCCCAGCTCTTCATCCTTCCCCTCACACACTTCAACTTTAGCTTCCTAACACCTGGTGAGTTACAGAAGGTCACACTACTTTGTTGGGTGTACAGTAAAACCGCTCTCTTTTGGACTGATTGTGTGTGGTATAGGTAGCGCCAGCAAACTTGACAATAATCTTGACCCCATAACTTCTTATAACTCAAAATAAATGAAAGCAATCAGGCTGACGTTTCTATCATTTGGGATGAGTCCACCAGGAAATAGATATGGATATTTACAGCCAGTTTGCTCTAGGCCCTTTTGAGTTACAGAGAGTTCAGGGATCAAGATTATTGTCAAGTTCGTTGGCGCTACCTATAGTAGTACTGTAGTAGTCGTTCCCTAGGCTGCCTGGCCGAACAGCTCCGAGCTCCTTGTATGTGAGTGTGTGTGGTTGATGGTGGTGGTGAGAGGGGTGGGGGAAAGAGGCTGTCCAGGTGGTGATGTAGTGCTGGAGCCAGGGACTCCCACTATTGTGTTGCAGTGTCTGTATCCACAATCACCTTTGGGTGACCAGGGCTCATACATGCATGTATGTCTATCATGTGTGCGTGCATCCGTCCTGTTAAAATATATTATTATTTGTTCATAGTGTCTCGATTCGGCCACCCCCAGAAAAAAAAAAATTGGAATGGGCCTAAGTAAATAGATAGATAGATAGATATGATTTTGAGCAGATCTAGAGCGTATTCCTCTTATGGTTATTTTGGAGGGTAGTCTCTTGCCTTGGAAATTGACCATGTGGGGATTGCATTTGACATGATGATGTTATGATAGATAGGGGTGTGAAATTATTTATAAGTATTTCTCCAGTTCCATGCAAGTATGAACCACCCCAAAACAATGCTATCCCATGTAAATTTTCTTGTATTCCTTTTCAAATTCATTCCAGTCTTCAAACAAAATTGCTCAGGTTTGATACCCTGCAGCCATATTCCTAAACACAAGGGAAAAGGGGGTCCAGAAATACGAACCATCCCTCCTTAATTAACTAAGTTATTGTATGTTACAGAGGTGAGTTACCAGCCGAGCCTCCTGAACATGCCGGACCTGCCATCATGGTTACACTATTCCTACGCCCCGGCTGTAAGAACCGGCTTCGTCTACGGCACACCACCAGAGGGCATCACTGACTTCAAGGTATAGACTCGTATTCTTAACCCCTTTTTGCCTTTTTCTGGCTACTATTAGACTACTGTATTTTATTCAGTTTAAAAAGGTCCTCCAACAATTAAGAGGCTTCAAACTATGTCATTTAACCTTATTACTACCACCGATCCTTCAGAAACTGCACAAAATCGTCTAAATGTGGCTAGAATTAAATTTAAAAAACCTCGTCGGTACAGAAGGGGTTAAATATTTCTTTCCATTCATAGCGCCTGATACCTAATGAATATTGTGGTTATGAGTGTTGTTTATACAGATTAGACGGATTAGCTCTCCCATTTCTGAAACTACAGTACCATTATTTTTCAAATTATTTCGTCCATTAACGGGGCTGCGAAAGGAATTAATTGTTTAACCCCTTATTGGCGGCGCTCGACTTAAGTCGTGCACCAATTTGCAGCAAGTTAGGATCATTATTAAGGCTTTTAAAGGGTTAAAATCGAGTGCAAATGGCCGGGAGCGCAGCGGGCCAGACAGCCGACTCCCAGGGCTTACCGCCGCCCATTAACTCATGTTCCCTGTGTTCTCGAGAGGCCGGCAGTGTAGCCAGTAGTGAGCATAGCTGGGAAAAATATAGCGCTATACGCTAAACTCCCATGTTCGTGGCACCAATGCAAGAGAACCACGAGTGCTACGTAGCTCGTTCTGGTCTCATTTTGAAGCTTTTAGTGCCTAGTTTTTTGCTGAATACATTTCTTTTCATGCAGATACTTATTGATCATTCAGGAGGGCCTGAATATGCCCAAATGAGCCCAAAACACCCTGCTAGACAAGGGTTAAGAGTACCGCCCCTAGACTCACTGTACCTGTGCTATGCCTTTCAGGACAATTTCAGTGTTACCTATAATCACAGGTATAAGAAATTACAGTACCAGAAAATTTCTCTCCCTTATGAACCAAATTAATTTTTATTTATTATTTTTTGTTTGTTTAAAGGAGACGAAAGACAGGCTGCATGTAACAAGTGTCTCCCCCAAAGCCAGAAGAGTGGCAGAGAACCATATTGAAGGTCATGGCTAACCCCTCGAGGATCAAGGCATCTGGCAGTAGATAGATAGGTAACTTTCTTATGTAGTACCTATACAGTACGGTACTGTATATAGTAACCCAGGCTTTTATATTGCTTTAAATGGGCGTATTTATTTCCTCATTTATGTATCTTTTTATAATGTTTTTAGTTTCCTCCGTAGACCTCCATCAAGCTTATTAAAAAACACCCGCCCAAGACCCTCCTTCAAGATAAATTTGTATATTTTTCGATAGAAAAATGTCTCGGCCAAAGGCCGGTTCCTCTTAAATTACAGGCTCGTCAGGAAAAAAATCGACACCTAAATGACACGAAAAGTCCTGATATTGAAAACAAAAAAATGGACGAAAGGTCTTAAAATCGCCAAACTAATATGCTGAACGTTATAAAATAAAAAAAAACATGGGGCTAAGCACGAGGAAGAAGGGGGGCCAGAAAAACTACCCATCTCCCCTTAACTCTACCGTGTTTTTTTTTCACAGTTGGAGGTGGTGGCACGAAACAAGCAAAATTACGAAACCAAACCCAAGATATTTCCCGTTGACGTCATTGAACAGCCACGTGAGTCTTCTTCTGTTGTAAGTTATTCCGTCCCTGTATTATTAGACCTTGGGCTGTTGGACAAAAAAGCTTGGAGATGTTTCTGTTGTTGTTAATGACGATTCGCCACCAGGACGATTTGCCCAAGGTTCAATTTGGCCTACTGGCTGGATACAAGATTATTGGAGGCTTTTATATAAATATATGTCGTTTCAATGATACCTAACAACCTGTCTGATAACCTTTCACAACGACAACACAAGCTTAACTGAGGTTATTCTCGTAAGGTTAGGTCTATTATTTTTTGTGATGCTAATGCCTGCAGGGCATTCGTCTCCTAGCTCTCTCAATTCCATCCTCTGATTATGTTCCTGTTTTCCCTGCCTTCCTTTTGTCTAGGTGGCAAGCCATGTAATAAACTCACAGTCTTCGCCATTGGTTGTTGTTGTTGTTGTTGTTCCCCAAGCTGCCTGGCCGAACAGCCCCAAGGCCCCGAGCAAGGCCAAGGCCACAACCGAGCGCCCCCGCCGACCACAATAAAGCCTGGGTGACCGAAGCCACTCCATGGCGGGAAGCTTGAGGAGGGCGCGGAAACGCCCGGGAAACCAAAGCCCCACCCAGGGCCCTGTGCCCCTCAGCAATTATGAAGAGAAAGTTGAGGGGCAAGGGAAAAATGTGACGCTTTGGCTTCCAATCTTGGTAGATTGGGAGGTCAATCCACGTTAGAGACGCCGTCACTTGAGATCTAGAAAATATATAAGTAAAAGGAACAGTCAGAGTAAGCTATGGGTATGGCAGAGATTGCTCAGTTCTCACTCTGATAGACCAGCCCATCACCACATGACTAGAACCCAATCCTCTCAGCATCAGCTAGGAAAGGCCCTAGAAAGCCGCCTTTGGCGGGGGGATAGCTCCCCTATTTCAACCCTTTTCGGGGTTGGGCACCCGCCATTGGTAGACTAGGATAGGTCATACCAGGTGCCAGGATCAGTGTGGCAAGGTAATTAATGAAGATTGGTCAGTGGTAATGCGTAAGTGTTAGGGTGACATATGAATAGGCCTATGACTATACAGTACTTTATAAAAGGATAAGTAAACAAAACTATTATTTCATTGGCATTCACAATTATTAGGGCGAAACGTCTTGCAGTAGGGGCAAATAGTCTACCCCAAGAGGGACGAAAATTCCAGCCTATATGGGGGCGAATTGTCCATATGCCGACGTTGGCGTTGCGCACTCAAATCAGAGTTGCCAAGGTCCCGAAGCTGGCACCTCTGCCCTGGCTAGCTGCTGCTGCCCTCTATTCTCGGCTATGCGGCTTTTCGCTACCCGCGGTTCCAGGTCGCTATGAGACCGTTTCTATCCTGTCGCTATCCGCGATATCGCTATGCTTAATTACGCTATCCGCGCGACCCTACTGTATAGGGATTTTTATGTATACTGTACAGTACTAACTTTAATATTCTCAAGTACAGTACTGTATGTAATATTAACATGATACTCTAATTGTAAGAATGTGATATATCTGTATGAATGTATTCTTTTATCCCTGTATGGAAAAATGCACAACACAAGATTCATGTAATCTACATGATCAATAAAGTACTGTACAATATTTAGTTATATTTATTATTTATTTATTTATTTGATTTGATCTCAAATTTAAGAAAACTGACAAGGGAGGCAACCTAGAACAGGGCTGCCTGGAATGCTGCTATTAATATACAAGATTGAAATCTCAATTGAATCACTCATTCTTTAAAGTGGTATAATGGTTAGTGCAGTTCTGTATTTGGTATCCTGGGTTCGAATCCTGGGAGGATCGTATGCTTTCATTAATTTAATTTTGGGTTTATTGGTGTTAAGAACAATATTAGTTGATATCATTGTTTTGATGGTGTACTGGTTAGAGCTGTAAGTTCTGTTTGAGGTACAGTATCCAGGGGTCGAATCCTGGGAGGGTCACATGCTGTCATTAATTTTATTTGGTGGGTTATTGGTGTTAAGAACGATGTTTACAATAATTTATAAAACAATTTATGTACAGTATATAACTTATATTTTTCCAATTCTTTAGGCAAGACTTTTGAGGTACGCTTCAAGATACAAAACATGAACGTGGAGGACCTGTTGGTGGGAGGTCGGTGGGACCGTCTGAACAAGGTGATGAACTCTGACCTGTGGCCCCTAGCTGACGACCTCATAGTGACCTCCCTTTCTGCTGCTTCCCTTCATGGTGACCGTCTGCCTGCCAGTCCCAACGCTAGAGAAGGGTACGTTGTTTACATTAGTGACCAAGTAGATGACCTTATTGTGACCTCTCTCTCCGCTGCATCCTTCCATGGTGACCTTCTTCCTGCCAGTCTCAACGCTAGAGAATGGTACATTGTTGTTTAACCTCTTCCATGGCATTAGCATCAATTGATACACAAGGGCACCATTGTCGATGGCGTCCATGGTTGCGGACAATTTGTCCGAATCCTGTGATAAACTATTTGAAACGAGGTAAAGGTGCTCAAATAAATTATCCAAAAGCTTGCATTTACCCATCATAATCATATAAGATCATCAATTAGTAATGTTAAATATTATGGATGGTGCTCATGGGCTCTGGTAAAAAATTTAGGTGGTCTTGATTCCCTGTTTCTAGCCATTAATCAAACAATTTGAACAAAACATCAGACAACGTGAGTGGAAGACTGTAAATGTGTGAATACAATGTTGTTGTTTTTTTTGTTTTTTTTTTTTTTTTTTTTTGCTGTATATAGGTGTGGCTGTGGCAGTTTAATTTCTTTATGTCTGGTTCTTACAAGGCAGCAGGTGACTAGTTGAAGGTTTCTCTTCCCATAGACGGATTTACTTCCCAGGGTTATTAAATCCCATCTCTCTTGGTCCCTTTTGATGATATGCAGGGAATACGGGGGAAGTATTCTTTATCCTCTGCCATACAGAGAGCCCCTTTTACCAGGGTAATTCAGTACTGTATATGAAAAACTAAATGTGTGTGCTAATTGGGTGAGGGCTGGTCCTATCCAGAATGAGGTTTGGCATCCTCTACCCAACCTTAGCCATTTCTGTCTGTCCCTTTTACTGCCATACTTTTCCTTCTGGGGGCAGGAGGCTAGGAATCCTCCTCCCCTTGTAAAATTCTCCTACTCAACGAGACAGAAAGTGGCGAGGGAACGCGAAAGTCGTCCCAGACCCTAAGAATTGGAACTTTACAGGTTTCTGTTCAGGCTCTGTCTCGAGTTGGCCACCCTCAACAATGGGGTACAGTATGTGCCTGAGTATATACATAGGCCTACAGTACATACATAATTGTTTGGAGGTTTAGAGATTATAGTGAATGCAATGGCCTGGTCTGATCTAGCATTTAACCAGTTCATTATATTATAGCTATATTTGAATGCTTTTATATTTAATTTTTATCTGATGAGTGATAGTGAATGGGAGTTGCAGAGTCTGGTAAATATGTTTGGAACAGTGTGTGAAAAACGGAATCTGAAGGTAAATGCGGAGAAGAGTAAGGTTATGGTCTTTGAAAAGGGTGCAGTCACAGAATGTGAGGTGAAGTTGAATGGTCAGGCTATGGAGAATGTCAGCTCATTTAAGTATTTGGGCAGTGTGTTGAGTAAAGATGGGAGTATGGAGGAAGAAGGTGCAAAGGGGAGGTGTGGTGGAGTGGTCTTGCCACTGGCCTGGTAATCCAAAGGTCCCGGGTTCAAATCCCGATGTATCAATGGGAAGATATTATTGGGATGGAATTTGTGCTGTACCTGGTATCAGTGCATTACCACAAGCCCACCGAAACGTCAATAAAATACCCTCATTGTTCCCTGATTAAATAGCACTGTATGAATATTCCCATATTCAAAATATGCTATAGGGGTGCAATGCCTGGTGAGTTATCTGCTCAACAGGTGGCGTTGTGTGTGTGTAAGTGTGAGAGTCCGAGTGTAGGGGGTGAGACAGTGAAGCACGGGAACGAGGTGGCTTCAGAGATGGGGTCGTTTCGGGCCATGAGTGAGCACCGTGCCTCATGTGAAGGCAAGATGACAGGTGCTCGTTGTACTCTACGTGCTTCACATGTCTCACTCCCTAGACTGGAACAAGACCTCACGGGCTTCACTGTTCATTGTAAAGCGGTGAATGTTAAGGCTCTCAGCCTATGCCCGAGAGGAAGTAAGTTGGAATATAGAAAAAAAAAAAAAAAAAAAAAAAAAAACAGGCGAAGAGGGTTGTAGGAATGCTGAAAGCAGTAACAAGAAATAGGGTGGTCAGCATGGAAGTAAAGAAGTCCTTGCATGATAGTGTGGTAATCCTGACATTGATGTATGGGAGTGAAGCATGGACGTTGTTGGAGAGACACAAACCAAGAGTGAGAAGGGTGGAAATAAGTTACCGGTACCGGTACTTGAGAAGTGTGGGTGTAGATGTGCTGGAAAGTGTGAAAAGGAACACCTTGAGATGGTTCGGCCATGTGGAACATATGGGAAGCGAGATAATTACTAAGAGAGTGTACGAGAGTGAAGTGGAAAGACAGAGAGGGAGAGGTAAACCGAGAGAAAGGTGGAAGGATAAGAAGTATATGCATGAAAGCGGTGCTGGATGGGAGGAGGGGCGTCGACTGACTGGAGACAGAGGTGAATGAGGGCGATTCATTCGTGGCCATCCCTTCGGGGATCACAGCGTCCGGCAGTAGATAGATATTTTTAATTAAGATAATTTGTAGTATTTTAATTACCCAAGTTGAAATTAATAATGTTAAATGAAAGCACCACTAGAGGGAACACTTAACCCTTTCATTTTTTTTTTTTTTTTTTTCTCTTTTTCCCATGAGTTTAACCAGACCACTGAGTAAAAATATGAGACTCTCATAGAGCTGGCCCAAAATAAGGGGTGTTTCTCTATATCTTCCCAGGGTGTACGTTAGCTATGGCAGTTCGGTGGAGTTTTCCGAGGCCCTGAGACAGCTGGAGAAAGAAGTGGAGCCTCTGTACGACCACCACCCCTGCCCCACCTACTTCAAGAAAACTTCCTACGAGCGATACTTCAGGCAACAGAACTTTGCCATTGACTGGTGTAGCTTTAGGCTGGTAAGTATTTTTTGTTTTAAATGTATAAGGTACATTTTTCATTAGTCAGTTTCAGTGTTACTATAGGGTATTTTCCTAGCTGACTATTAAATTGCCTTGTCCCATCTTGATTATTCAGCTACATTTCTCTGGTTTATATTTATTAATTACTGGTGTCAAAAGTGCTGGATTCTCGGGTGTGATGGAAAATTAGCTGCCGGTTTAAAGAACTTTTATTGTATATTGACAATTGTAGTGCTGTCTTGTTGTAGCACTATTAAGGCTGGTGTGGTTGCACATACTGCAGGTGTTGCAGGGGAACTTATTTTAGTCTTACTGAGGTACTGTTAGCACAATACCAACATCAGTCACAGTGATGACATAATGAGGAAGTGTTATGGCAGGACTCCAACTACTGAAAGGCAAAACCATCTGAAATACCATATTACCTTGCTCATGTAGTAATGTACACCCTATGTGGTGGATTGTGTTCTTTTATTTATAAATGATTATTTTACTTAAGCGTTGTTTCCACATAGCGATTGTGATTAGTTGTTTTGTCTTTTTAATGTGTTCGACTGTTCGTATAACTTTTGGTTTGTTTATTTTGCAAGTTTTACATCATAATGTTACAATGTATATAATGGAAAATTACACTAAACCATGTTTGTATTTATGTAAAGGAAATTCACACATCACACTTCCTTTTACTCAAATATTCGCTCACATAGCGTACCATACTTTCAATATTTATATACTTTACAGCACGACAATCGTGAGTCGGACGGAGGAGCGGAGAGACTGAATGGTATGGGAGGTCATAAGTCTCCCGTTATCTCCGCTCTGGAAAAAGAAGGACGCATCACCCTGCAGAGGCGGGACCAGGTATGTTGTATATACTGTATAGTGTATGTATGTATGTATGTACTGTACAGTATGTATATACTCAGGCACATACCCCATAGCTGGGGGTGGCCGACTGTTGTTTCTGTTTATATAATATATAACATTTATAAAGATCCTTATTTATTTTAATATGATGTCTCCATGTGTCACAATTCTGGGCTCCAACTTGCTCTCACACACAACTCTCCCCCTCCTTGATGCTCAAGCCTGTGTGTGTCAAAGTGTTTTTCTACACCAGGATGACAATGTTGCTCTAAGACTTAAGTTGAGTGTGAGAGGAAATACAGGAAAATATGTACGAAGGTTCATTGTTTTGGTCATTTAATAACTTCTAGGGGGCATAATGGAACTATGGAGCATAACTTTAACTTTGTATTCTATTTTGTATTAATGACTAAAAACAAGGGACTTAGTTTGGAGACTGGATATGAAAACGATTTTGTTTGCCAGCCTATTTCACACAATCATTCCATTACCAGTATATCACCAAGGGGCAGACTAAGAAAGACGTTGGATCAGATCTTATGGTCTGATCTTGATTTTTAAAACCTGGCAAGCGAAATAGCTCTGAACAGGGTTGCCTGGAACGCCGCCATTAGGACTTGAAACCGGAACCGGACTTCGAGTGGAGCACTCGATCTTGATTTTTTTTTACTTATGTATGTATAAAATTGCCAAATCTACAGTATAACATGAGACCTTGATAAAGTAGCCAGTATTAATCACCAGTGAATGAAAGTATGGTTTCTGTCCACCAGGTTGAGAAGCGGTCGTACACATTTGATGTTGTCCACACCATCCTGATCCCCCTGGTGGTTATGTTGGCTCTCTTGGGACTTCTCACCTTGGCCATGTGCTGCCACAAAGACAACATGTAAGTCTCACCAATATTTCAATTTGTATTTTAGCTTTATTATATTTATTAGTTATTTTTATTTTAAATTACATTATTATTATTATTGTTATTATTATTATTATTATTAGTAGTAGTAGTAGTAGTAGTAGTAGTCATCATCATCATCATCATCATCATCATCATCATTAGTTTTATTTCGTAAAACAAGTTAGTAATAAAATAAAATGTATGACAAATATTAAATACAAATCAATGTACAGTAAAAGTCCGATAATCCGACGACCGATAATTGGAATCTCCCAATAGTCCGAATTTTTGAAAATGAGGCCAAATACGAATTCACCCAATAGTCCGAATTTAAAAAAAGTCCCAAAGTCCCCTTTTTGAGGCATTAGGCCACCCAAAACCCACCCAAATAACACATAATGGTACAGTACTGTACACACATCATATGTTTATGAAATAACTTTAAAAGTTTACCATTATGTGTCATATTGGATGTATAGCGTTATATTGTGCATATGCATAGCCTATATTGTGTTCAGGTTTTCGTCAGGCCATTAATACACAGGTTCATAGGGGTAAATTCCAATAATCGGAAAAATCCGGTAATCGGAACGAGGCCCGGTCCCCTGCTATTCGGATTACAGGACTTTTACTGTAGTAGTAGTAATCCACGATGATGAGTCTGAGTGCTGACCCCGGAATCGGAAGTAGCTGAATGACTACCAAGTCCGGCGCTTTGATGACTGTTTTGACCGGATTTAGGGTCCAAAGAGGGGATGCACAGGAAGTAGTAGTAGTAGTAGTAGTAGTAGTAGTAGTAGTGTCATTATTTGTTTTTTGCCCCCAGGATAGAATAGCCCAGAGGCATATCTTCCATGATCATCCTTCAGCCTTTTTGGCTGGGATTGTATTAAGGCTGTCAAATGGTTGATGAATAATATAAATATATTATATGTATGTATTATATTAGATTAAAACAGATTATTGCATTGTATTGTTTTGCTAAATTGTCAATGCATTATATCCACATACTGTAGTGATTTTGATCAGTTCTTTTGTCTTCATATTATGCGATTCCTGTTTTGGTTTGTTTGTCTTGCAAGTTTTACATTTAAATTAATTGGATTAAAACAGATTGTAAATATATTAGATTAAAACTGATTGACAAAGATCAGGTAAATGAAGCAATAGGGGCGCTCACGTTAAAGGGGCCCGCCTCGTTTTTTATTTCTCTCTCTCTCTCTGGGTTGTATAAAAAAAAAAAAAAAAAATTCCTATGTGATTGAGGGAGGCAAAAGGCAGAACTGCCTATAGCGAGTGCCTCCCCCATAGTTGAAAGATTGACAGGGCCAAAATCAAGGGACGTTCGAGCCAAAATGCCTGGACACACAGAGTTTGAAGCAATTTAAGTCATAGGAAGAGGGAAAGACTGATTCTGGGAGAGAGTTCCAGAGCTCAGCTGTTGAGTAGAAGAAAGTTTGAGAGTAACATTTCACTCTTGGGTTGGAGAGTTGCACAGAGTAGGGGTTGAATTGAGTTGCAAGACGGGTACCACGTGCCCTACGTAAAGGAGGTGGTATACACTGGGAAAGCTCTGAGGAACACTGATTATTATAGTAGCGATAGAATAGCGAGAGAGATGCAACATTGCGGCGGAGAGAGAGAGATTGCAGAGAGTTGGTGAGTGGACGGGAGTTAATGATACGAAAGGCCTTCCTTTCAACTTTGTCTAGGAGAGCGGTGTGAGAGGAACCTCCCCACACATGTGAACAATACTCAATACAAGGACTCCATTCAGCCTAATGTGTTAACACTTTTATCCCCATCTAGGTGTCGATTTTTATTCCTGGCGAGCTGTAGTGATCCAGCATATTTAAAATCATATTTTTGACTGCAAGCTAAACTTATAAAAAAAATTATAGAAAAATGTCTCCGGCAAAGCCAGAATTCTCCATACAATCTGGCTCGCTATCGTTTGCCAGGAAGAAATCGACACCTGGATGGGGATAAACGTCTTAAAACAGTAGGGTGAATGGGGCCGAATGGATACAAGCCAGAGAAAGAGAAAAAAGGAGAGAAAAAAACAGGTCACCCCCCTTAAGTATGATGTCCAACTTTTTGCATGGGAAGGTTGGATACATTCCTTCCGTCTCCTTTTCGGTGTCTAACTCTTCATTCACTCAACACAGGGACCAACAATCAAGCGACTTTTTCGATGAGCTCTTTGACGACTTCCCTCGGTAAGGTGTCGCGTATTAATCGTCACTAACCACCTTTTACAGTGTTGTCACTAATCCGTGTTGATTGATGGGTAATGATTGCTCAACTCTGAGTATTGTTGTTGCCCTAAACATTAACATACCGGTAGTTAATTGATCACCATTTGAATTTGATACTAATATTCACCCATTTTTTTAAAGGTAATTTTTGCATTAACACTAACTCAAATAATTAGAATACTTTCACACTAATGCTAACGCAAATGTTTAGAGGATTTTTCAATCTTAACAATTTCCGAATACAGTACTGTACAAAAATTTGTGTTTTCAGACCTCATTAATACAGCTTTTTAAAGTATTTATATTCTAACAGTAGCCCAAGTGTTTTGAGTCTTCTGTTGCTAACCCTAAGGTTAATTATTGTTTACATGATTTTCACACTAATACTAAATCTGATTTGTATAATATTTTCAAACTAATACTTAACTCTTTCTTGTATGGGAAGACGCCCTGGGACACTTAAAGGCCTTTGGGCCCATCACAGGAGTTTAGAAACCATTGGTATATTTTTTCAACCCCTGCAGTTGTCTTTAAGCGAACTTATTGGCAGAAAAATATTAACCCCTTCAGCACCATGACGTAATTTTCCTCATATTCTGGTTACCTTTAGTCGATTTTCTTTAGCCTATAATCTACCTCTAGGAATCAAAGAGGTACATGCGATCTCAGTAAGCCCTTTGAATAACATAGGTCCTTCTTAAACTGCATAAAATCATCTAATCTTAGCCGAAATCAAAGGTAAAAAGTCGTCATTGTGGAGAGCTAATTATTAGAATAAGATTAGTTTAGTTATGTAGAGCAGATTAACCAGACCACTGAGCTCCATACGGAACTCTCACAGGTCTGGCATTAGAATAAGATAATTGTATATATAAATACTAAGCGACATCTTAGGAGCCTGAAAGGGTTAATAGTATTGTAAACACAGGCCTCTATTTCTCACATTTACTATTACCATGGAACAATTTTGAAGCTACAGTCTTGTCTCTCTCTTTGCATCTTTTCTCAAATAATCATACCTGTATTTGAAAGATCTTATGCTGTATCATTATATATATAATTAGTTGTAAGAATTTCAGCTGCCACTACCAACTAAACTAAACAATTTCCAGTAATAATACTTCTAACTTCATTACAATCACCAGCATCATAAATATTACCGTAATAGCACTTGGGAATTACAGTATGGTCTCACATAAAACGAGTAATTGGTCGATAAACGAGGGCGTTCTATGCGATTTCGTTTTATGTGAACACGGCATTTTAGTGGCCCAATATCGTGAATGCTCACTGGAAGCGTAAATTTCCGTCAGGAGCGTACGATATTTTGTACGTTTTGTACGATATTTTGGCGTTCTATATGAAAGCGTACGATATTTCGTACGTTTTGTACGATATTTCGGCGCTCTATATAAAAACTCCTCGGATTTGCCCCACTTTGGAGGCGGACTCGTTTTATGTGATCACATTCGTTCTGATCGAAAATTAAATATTAATATTTTAGGTCGCTCGTTTTAATCGAGACTCGTTTTATGTGAACACGTTTTATGCGGGACCCTACTGTATGTGGAAAGTGTTTAAAAATTGCCCCAATCTACTCAAAACAAATTCTTAAGCCACTGCAAAATAATGGCAAATCCCATGGAATGTTATTTTAAAAACTGCAGTTAATATGTGTTAGAAGTGCAATGACGTATGCCTCAGAAACGTGGGCCGTTAAAGTAGAGGATGTCAACAGAATGGAGCGTAATGAGATGAGAATGGTGAGATGGATGTGTGGGGCCAGGCTTCAGGATAGAATATCAAATGTTGAGCTGATGAGACGTTTAGGTATAAAGAGTATTAGCGAGGTGATGCGTACAAGTAGACTGGGATGGTATGGACATGTGGAGAGAATGGATTAACAAAATTGGGTGAAAAAATGCAGGTCTGTGATTGTGGAGGGAGCTGCACCAAGGGGTGGACCGAGGAAAACCTGGGATCGGCCTATACATGCCGATCTCAAATCCAAGAACTTGACAAGTGAAGCAGCCCTTAACAGGGTTGCCTGGAACACCGCCATTAGGACAAGAGGCTGAAACTGCACTTATGTGTGGAACACTCAGTCTTAAAATGTTATGTATGTATGTATGTAATTGTTTCATTGCAGCACACTTCAACTGAAGTTGAAGTCTGGAAGAGTGAAACTATTTTGTTAAATCTTGAATGTGTTATTTCCACATAGTGATTTTGATAAGTTCTTTTGTCTTTATATTGTGTCATCCCTGTTTTGGTTTGATTAGTTTGCAAGTTTTACATTATAATACATTGTCTGAAATAATCTTAAATAATCATTTCACTCCCAACACCAAACACCCTCATATGAAATTTAAGCATTGTGATCCTCCCGGCATAAGACTGAAGTCAAAGTCGGAAAAATTAAACTATTCTGAGTTTCACATTTTGAGACTTTCACTCTTTCACCTTAGATAGTCCTCACAGTTGGTAATCTAAAAGTATAATAATTTTTTGACAGCATCCCGAAGACCCAGGACATCCAGATGGTTCAGTATGCCAGCCTGCAGCGAGCCACGGAGGCCTTGAGGTCACTGAAGGGTCGTGAACATTCCCCCCATCCCTCCACCACCACCACCACCACACAGGTTGACACTCTCACTCACTCTCGCACCGCCAGCCCCTCATCTACTCTCCCTAGGAACTCCTCGGTCAGGTGAGAGTTTAATGTTGTGTGTATCAAAAGTTACAGCCTATTTGCTCTATCCCTTTTTGAGTTACAGATGATAGAGATCAAGATTTCTGGTCTATATATAATGAATAGAGTATAGTGTGCCTCTCCATTAATTGACAAACATGGACAGTGTTCAGTATTAGACAGTGTTTGGTCAATAAGTTCATAACCCATTCTGTACCGGTGCCGTCCTTCTACCTTTAACCTGGCTTCTATAAGACGATTTTAAACAGCATTAAAAGGGCCTCCAGTAGTTAAACGGCTTCAAACTATCTCACTTAACTATTTGTACTACCACAGATCCTTTTTAAGCTGCACTAAATCATCTACATATAGCTAGCATAAAGGTTAAAAGACGACACCAGTATGGAAGGGGTTAACCATATAACAAGGGTAGGTGGGGCACTTTTACCCTAATTGTCAGTTCATTAGTTTTACATGCAGATTGGCAACAGAAAAAGTCTCCGGCCTGATGACAACTGTAGGCCACTTATGTTCTAGAGCAGTGAATCTACACCTTGAAGATCTGTCATAACTTACTTACGGTACACACAGGGTCACTCAGGCTGGAACGAAGTTGGACCTTTAACCACTTCAGCATGATGACGCCTTTATATCTTTGATTCTGAGTCAAATTTAACTATTTTATTCAGAGGGTTTATTGAGATCATATTTACCCTTTTGAGGCCTAAAGGTAGATTATATGCTCAAGAAAATCATCTAATGGTAACCAGAATATGATGAAAAATACGTCATCGTGCTGAAGGGGTTAAATGGCAGTTTGTAGTGAACCCTGTTAGTCCATTGGTCAAATCCCAAATTGCACGAATTGGTTCCAGCTGACGGGGAAAATGTTCAGCATAAAACATCTACTAAGTCATATTAGTACAGTTTGATGCACATACAGTTTACCTCCGATTTGCGAACAAACGCCAAACAATAAAAAATCACTTTAACAAACGCCAAAAAACACTTTAACGAACATATTCCGTTCCCTAACCATCCTTGTGGGGTCGTGATTTGGCAGCATTGCACCCACCTCCCCATCCCCTCTCCCTCGCTCTACCTCCTACCATACACCCCATCTTTCTTCCCTCCCTTCCACTCTTGGTAGGAGTAGGAGTTAGGTAGGGGTCGGGGAGGTAAGTTAGGCGCTGTCAAATCACGACCCCACAGGGATAGTTGAGGAACGGAATATGTGCGGAAAACTGTACATACAGTACTTATCGATAAAGTTTTATACCTCAATATGATATCTCCACTACAATACAAACTAAGTATTATGCAGTAGGTTATACTGTATTTATAATTATTAGCCCTCTCAGTTGTTACCGGTATTAATCATCACTCAGGCCCATGGACTGTGCATTATTGCGTGTGTGTGCACCTATTTGTAATTTACAGGAACTGAGTTATGCCCGTGCTTTCCTCTCTCCTGTCTTGGTTTCTGATATTTTTCCATTTTACTTATATATTTGTGGGTTTGTGTGTGTGAGTTGGCATAGTTTTTCACCGTGTTTGAAGTGTGTGTTTCCCTCCCTCCTACAGCCGTCGTTTTGAGGACTACGCCACCCTCTCCCGCCCCGACCCTCCCCCTTACCAACGCAAGTAAGTCCTCACATAACTATCTTGTATGATTTTAACTTATATTGTGTAATGTATTTTTTTTTTTTTCTATTTCTGCATATTTTCTGTCCGTGTCCTTCCTTCCACCCAACACCCCTCATATACTTCTCAAACGCCATCCTTCCACCTCACTCTCAGTCTGTCTCTTCTCCCTGCTTTTCCACCTCACTTTCATACACTCTTCTAGTCATTATCTCATTTTGAACATGCCATACACTTGACATGACTGAACTATAGGTAGCGCCAGTGAACTTGACAATGATCTTGATCCCTGACCTCTCTGTAACTCAAATGGGCCTAGAGCAAACTGGCTGTAAATATCCACGCCTATTTCCTGGTGGACTCTTACCAAATGATAGAAACATTAGCCTGATTGCTTTCATTCATTTTGAGTTATAAGAAGTTAAGGGGTTAAGATTATTGTCAAGTTCGCTGGCGGTACCTATACATCCCGACTGCAGCATCATGCAGTGACTTCTTTACTTTCATATACTTCTTTACTTTCATATACTTCTTTACTTTCATATACTTCTTTACTTTCATATACTCACCACCCTATTAGTTGTCATTGCTTTCAGCATTCCTACAATTCTCTTCCCCTTTTTTTCCCTCTCTCACACTTCATCCATTATACTCCCATCGTTACTCATCACATTGCCCAACTAATTAAATGAGCTTATATTCTCCATTACCTGACCATTCAACTCACCGCGCACTCTGTGAATGCATCTCTCTCAAACACTGTAACCTTACTCTTCACCATGTTGACCTTTAGGTTCCGTTTCTCACACACACATCCAAACGTATTTGAGATGGAAACATGGCAATTATCATCAGCTGGAAACAGGCAGACTATGCATGTCATTTTTTAATGCAAAATATCTGAAAATGTGCCAATCACTAATTGCTGGAAAAAAGTGTTCAAAATGTTTCACCATTTAATAAAAAAAAAGACAGCCTTACCAGTCTATAAATAATAATAATAATAATAATAGTAATGTGGTATGTGCCAGAGTATATAGGCCTACATACATACATTCTTGGAATATGCGGTTGCCATCAGATGTTTGGATTTGTTGGCATTCATGTACTGTATTTTTATTATTCCCTTTTTATATGTACAATGAAGATAATGCATTGGATTTAGAATGTTTTTGACTTATTTGCATTATTGTTTGGTTTGTTTACATTTATTTTGTATCTAGTTCTACCTTACCTACATTGCCTTACTTGATCTAACTTAATTTAAACGAACCTAACCTACCCTTTATCTATTATGTTAGGTAAGTTAAACAAATAAATAAAAAAAAAAATTGGGAAAGTGGGGAATGGGCCTGAGCAAATACATACATACATACAAGTTAAAGGTATAAATAAACCCAAACTTAATGAAAACTAATGGATGAATTATGTGCAAAGTTTCTTATTTGCTCATTCTAAGCTCATTCTAAATACACCAATAAAAGTATTGACCATAGCAATTTTGATAACTTATTTTGATAACTTATTATTGACCATAGCAATTTTGATAACTTATTTTGTCTTTATATTGTGTCGTCCCTTTTTAGGTTTGTTTGTTTTGCAAGTTTTACATTATAATATGCTCATATATTTTCTCTCCTTGCTCAGTGGTACAACCCCGACCCGCTGAGAGACCTTCCTACTTCTGCAGTCTTGGGGAGTTGTTCACACCATCAGGGAGGGATAAGCCTTTACAACGGCACCTCGTATCTACATTCTACTTTTCCTATTTTTCTGAAGAGTGTAGAGAGGGGAGAAGGGGTGTTGCAGAGAGAGGAAGCTGTTGGAGTGGCTTTGTTATGTGTGTTATTAGTTAGGGTGTCAAACCAAAGCCGAGTTCATTATTTTTGGTCTTTATTATTGTATATGTAAGGATAACATTTTGGCTTACAGTTCAAATTATATCTTTGGAAGTGATAAAATGGCCAAAACAATGCTAGTTCATGTCAATTTTCCTGTATTCCTTCTCATATTCATTCAAGTCTTCAAACAAAATTGCTCCGGTTTGACACCCTGCACACCATCATCCCAGGCTGATCTCAGACGTGCAGAGAGGTCCCAGTCACCCACAAAACCTCTTCAAAATATGTGCTAAGTGATGGCTGGTTTGGTAGTTTGATAGAGTACCCCAGCTGCTGAAAGGTAACCTTGTCTGTTGTTGTTTTCATTCCCTAGGCTGCCTGGCCGAACAGCCCCGAGTCCCTAAGGAAGGCCATGGCCGCGATCACGCTTTCCCACAGGGCTCTCAAGGAGTGTAGATTATGATTGTGTGGAATGCAGTCTTCTATGATGTGTTTAATAGTATGGGATGATGAGTCGCATCCTGGGCAGGTGTCAACGACAGAGTCATCCAGTCTCTTATGATAGCTCAGAAGAGCTGGATGGTGCCCACATCTCAACCTGGACAGGTGGACTCTATCTTCGCGAGGAAGGGAAGACTCAGAAGGATGGATTTCGGGAGGTCGTGCATGCAGCTGCGTTTTGTCTTTTGAGAGATTGGATGGAACGGCAAGATATATGAGTATGGATGTGCTTCTGGAAGCTGGTTTTGGTGGGCAGGGAGGGAGAGATGACAGTATTTATGTGTGATATCATGTGCTGGGTGTTGTTTTGGGACCTGGAGTGACTGCGTCTTCGTTGTGGGTCCATCTCCGGGGGCTGCCGACTGTGGATGGCTGCCAGCTCTCCCGACCGGGGACAAGATTGCAACCGGTGGGTGACAGCGGGCTGCCGATAAGCGGAAGCAGTTCTGGGAGCCAAACCGCCACAATCAACCCCTGCCCCCTCCTTGGGGGCACGAGAACCTGGGAATGGCTTCGGTCGCCCGGGCAAGTACCACACCCTGTCTGTTAAAAATATCTCCTTCTGACAGGAACTTGAAATCCTTGGCGTTTTGAAAAATCCTCTCACAGTTACCTTGGACCCTTGAATAATCCTATAAAGTAGTTCCTCACTTAATGTTTTAGTTATGTTCCTGAAAAGTGAGACTTTAAATTAAACAACTTTTAGTGAAGCAATGAGTTTTTGTAATTGGTTTTGTAATTTTGGACCATTTTGTCTGATTTACAACTTAGTAATGAAACATAACAACTTTTAAGTGAGGAATACCTTGGATCTTAGTCATTGTATTACCATTCTGAAGCGCTTTAGTGATTCATACTATATTATACATATTATACAGTAGAGATGTTGGTTTGCTTCCACATTGCTACCACTTTGCTGCATACCGATACCTCTTCATGTTATCGTCTATTCACTATATTTAGGTCAACATTTCTGACCAACAACATACTCGTATAAACACTAAAAACGAATAGAGCAAACAGGCTATAAATTTCCACACCTATTAAAAGGCTGACTATGCCACAACTGCTAGATGTTAGCTAGATTGTTCTTGTCCTTGTTAAGTTATAAGGGTTTAGTGGTCAAGGTTATAGCCTAATTATAGTGAATAGTTTGGATGTTCTAAGTGTCGGTATCTTTGGTAGTTCATATATATATACCGGTATATCCTCTTATGGACTGGTCTATCTTTGGTAGTTCATATATATATATACCGGTATATCCTCTTATGGGCTGGTCTATCAGAATGAGAGTTGAACATTCTCTGCCATACCCATAGCTTACTCTGACCGTTTCTTTCACTTATATATTTTCTAGATCTTAAGCAATTTTTATTCAATAGATTTTCTTGCAATTGTTCAGTAGTTTTATAACTTTTACAACTTACAGAAGCCTAACAATTTAAGCATACCCTGTATTTGGTTTCCTTATTTTTGAACAGTGTAGTAATGAAACCACATAAAATATATTAAATGCAAGAAACTATGCAGGGTTAGTCTGGTGCTTTAGAAATGTCAATGCCATATCATAAATATCATATCATATATTAATAAAATAATTGCTTTGTTCTTATACACTTAGCAGGCGGGTAATGTTGAACCATTACAGTATTTCTAAAATAATATTATTTATGGGTAGAGAAATTCACAGTGCCATTGTTGCATGAACGGAGTATGAAACCCACATGACAGAAAAAACGTTTTATTGTTATAAAGACACAACAAGTTTCGGTGTGAGTATCCTAGGTTCGAGTCCTTGGAGTGCCACATGTATTTGTTGTTATTGTTGTTGTTGTTCCCCAAGCTGCCTGGCATCTTTTTTTTGTATTTGTATTTGTATTTGTTGATTTCATTAATTAAGTTTAGAAGTAAAGTTGGTTGGTGAAAAAATATTAATATATACCGCTCAGAGAAAAAGGGGGAGGAGGCGGGTAAGCAAGGGTGGAGGAGGTTCAGGAAGGGGGAGTGTGGCAGATGGAAAGAGTATTACAGGTTCACAAATTTGTTTGGTCAAGATTACTCGGTTTAATACAGGTGGATTCACCCAAGATATATAGATTTCACCTGTCCACATTCGCGGGATAGGTGATTCTGGCTACGGAACATATGAATGGTTTTATATTGGGAGGTCCTGCGGGACCGAAAATCACGGGACAAAACTTGAGGGATTCGATATCTTACTGCATATCCGTATGTACTATCCCCCCCACCACCACCACAACAACACACCCCCTCCCTGGCCCTCATCCACCCCCCCGTTTCCTCGCCTCCTCCCCCTTTTCTCCAAGCGGAATATAAGCTACACACTTTACTCTGACCCTTCAAGGGACTGGAGTTCTCAAAAAGGGGCTCCAGTCCTGAAGCTCTTCTTGACTTGCAGTGTGCTGGCTTAATAATCCAGAAGGGTTGATAGCCTCTGAAGTTCTAATTTAACTAACTAATCTGACCCCTGCCTGTTGTGCCTTTGTAACAATTTTTTTTTTTTTTTTTTTTTTTTTTTGTCATGTGGGTTTATTACTCCAAGATGATTTATGTTGAATGCCTCATTCATTTAACCCCTTCAGAACGATGATGCAGTTTTCATTATTTTCAAGTTACCATGAGACATTAATTTTCTTTTAGCTTATAATCTACCTCTTAGACTCGGAAGGATAAATGCGATCTCGGTAAACCTTCTTGAACAACAAAAGTCCTTCATAAACTGCATAAAATTGTCTTCTTTTAGCCAGAATCAAAGGTAAAAAGGCCTCATCATGCTGTAGGGGTTAATGATACATGATAGGAATGTAAACTGAGGGATAAAAGGAACAATGAATTAACCACTTGAGAGTACCTAGCCATAAGGAAGTTGGAGCTGCACACACATATATTTAACAGTGATCCTTGGTCTCTAGGTCTTCTCCTGAGCGACCTAGATGTGTATGAGTTTTATTATTTATTTATTTTTTATATATATTTGTTTTTTATGTTTTGTTGTTTCTGTTCAGGCTCTGTCTTGAGTCGGCCACCCCCACCTATGGGGTATGTGCCTGAGTATATACAAGTCTCCCTCGATATACGATTGGGTTACGTTCCTGAAAACCCGATCTTAAATAGAATAATCATATAGCGAACCCTAAAATTAATGGGGTAATTGGGGATGCGTTCTGGGAGCAGCCAAAACCCAAACACCTAAAACCATATAATAATATCATAAATCAGGGCATGGGATAGTGAGGGAGACCTGTACATACATACATACAAACAATAAATGAGATTTTATGTATACTGTACTTATTTATGCACTAAAACCACATTTTATGTACTTATTTTATGTATACTGTACTTATTTATGCACTAAAACCACATTTTAGTGGCTAATTCTGCTAAATATCAATGTCTACAGCTCCAACGTCCTTATAACCCGAATTTGCATGTGGCCAATTTCAATATGGGCGCAATCTGAAAAATGCACAAGTACTGTAGGACTTTACATATTTCTATAGAAAAGATCAAGAAATGTAAATTAATAATCATATAGCTATTTGCACAACATGTATGCTTATGGGAGGTAGAGTTACTAACATTTAGATGCTTATGTTCTGGGTGTGGTGTCCCGAGTTCAAATCCCGGGAGGACCATATGCTTTCATTAGTTTATTCAAGTGCATTGGGGTTTGTACTTGATAAGTAATGTTAAGAACGGGGTGTTACTTAACCCTCTCACGTTTTTTACGCAATTTTGAGCCTATTAGGGATACTTTAAAGCCTTTGTTACCATCAGGGGTATTTAGAAACCTTTAGTTTAGTTACTTCAACCTCTGCAGTTGTCTTTGAGTTAGCTGTGGGCAGAAAACTAATTTTGGAGAGGTATTTATAAAAGTGAGAGAACTGTATTTCTGTTTGCTAATCTGGCAACCTCTGCGTCATAAAAACGTGAAAGGGTTAATACAATAATACAAAGTTGGATATGCCTGTAGATATATACAAGTCTCCCTCGATTTACGAGTGGGTTACGTTCCTGAAAACCCGATCTTAAATTGTGTTCTTTTATTTCATAGATTTCATTTTAGTAAGCGTTGTTTCCACATAGCGATTTTGAGAATTTACTTTGACTTTATATTGTCCTTGTCCCAATTTTGGTTTGTTTAGTTTGCAAGTTTTACATTTTAATAGAAAAAATGTATAACAAACCCTAAAATTAGTGGGGTAAATTGGGATGCATTCTGGGACCAGCCCAAACCCAAACCCAAACACTTGATATGATAATGATGTACAAATGCACCCGGGGGCTGGAGAGGCTGGATAGGGAGGATATATTAATTATGGATACAGGAATAACTAGAGGCCACAGCTACAAAGTAAATAGACCTACCTGCAAGAACGATATCAGGAAGTTTAGCTTCCCCTATAGATGTATTGACAAATGGAATGGGCTGGAGGAGGAGGTGGTAGGGGCAAGGAATATCCATATTTTCAAGACCAAATTGGATAAAAAGTAGACTGAGAGACGGGACAACACGAGCTTAGCTCAACTCCTGTAAACTACAATTAGGTAAATACAATTACAATTAGGTAAATACAATTACAATTAGGTAAATACTTAAAACCCCTATAATAGTATGGTAAATCGGGGCATCGGATAGTGAGGGAGACCTGTATACGCTTACCAAAGATGTTGCTAGTCATTTGTTAACTATATTATACTGTACAGTACTGGGCTTAAGGGGAGATTTCCACTTGAGGGATTTTTTTCTGGACCCCTTTCTCCCTCATGTTTAGCCCCATTGCTTTTGAGACGTTCGCCCCATTAGTTTGGCGATTTTAAGAACTTTCACCCCATTTATGTCACTTTTAAGACCTTTCTTCCCATTTAGGTGTCGATTTTTTCCTGGCGAGCAATAGCGAGCCTGTAATTTAAGAGCAACCGGCCTCCGGCCTGGACATTTTTCTACCGAAAAATGTACAAATTTATCTTGAAAGGGGGTCTAGGGGGTGTAATTTTAAGCTTGATGAAAACGTAGGGAACACACTAAATACCTCCCCTTAAGCCCTTCCATACAGTGATGACTTTCTTAAGAGGAGATGGGTCGATTTTCTGGCCCTCTTTCTCCCTCGTGTTTAGCTCCATTATTTTTTAGATTTTAAGACATTTGGCCCATTAGTTTGGCAATTTAAACACCTTTCGCCTCATTTTTTCAATTTAAAGAATTTTCGTGCCATTCAGGTGTCAATTTTTCCTGGCGAGCGATAGCAAGCCTGTGATTTTAAGAGGAACTGACCTTCAGCCGGGACATTTTCCTACCGAAAAATGTATAAATTTATCTTGAAGGGGGGTCTTGGGGGTGTTTATTGAAGCTTGATGGATGTCTTGGGAGGGAACTATTAAAATACCAAAGAAAGAAAGAAATAAATAAGCAAATACATGCACGCATCCCCCCTTAAATATAAATGGATTCCTGATTAGCGCTATGCGAACATCAGCATAGTAAGCGTTGTTTCCACATAGCGATTTTGATAATTTAATTTGACTTTATATTGTCCTTGTCCCAATTTTGGTTTGTTTAGTTTGCAAGTTTTACATTTTAATCAGCCACAGTGATGACATGATGGGGCAGTGTTATGCCAGGACATTATTATAATATACTCCAGCTGTAGAAATATAGTGCTAAAATAATTGCATAGAAGGCCTCGGAGTACTCGCTATGAGAAGACTCCCTCTCCCCTTGAGGGGAAAGGTGTACTCTTCATGCATTAGAAGTGCAATGACATTTTTTTTTTTTTTTTTTTTTTTAAGAGACAATGAACGGAGGAAGGAAAAACACAGATAAAACAAAAAGGTCCATGTGCCTAAAGGCATCCTCCATTCATAAAATGTTTGTAACAACTGGATTTAAACATTTGTAGATTGTAAGTTTGTGGAAAGCAATTCGAGGGAAGTGAATTCCAAAGAGTAGTAGCTCTGGGGATAAATGAATTCTGATAAGCAGAAGTTCTGCATTGTGGAGGAGAAAGTGTAAATTCATGGGCGCTCTCAGCTGCCCTAGTTCTACGGGGAAAGATGTGGAGAAGCGGCACAATTGAAGCAAGTTCCTCGGAACAATTGCTGTGAAAATATCTGTAGAATAATGCAAGGGATGCAACGTTTCTTCGTATGGATGTTGTAGGAAGGTCCTGTGTGATTGCAGGGTTATTGATTAATCTAATAGCTTTATTTTGAATTTTGTCCAACTGCCTCAATGCAACCACTCCATTTCCACCCCACAGAGGTGAACAGTAATCCATCTGAGAACGCACATGACTTTTATATATCACGGCCAACTGCTCGTCAGTGAAGAATTCTCGAACTCTGTACAGGAGTCCCAGTTTTTTAGAGGCATTCTTAGCAATGCTTCTAACATAATGTGTCCAGCTCAAGTTAGTAGTTAATGTTACACCGAGAATGTCAATACTAGGGGAAGTGGGAATATTTACATCATTAAAAAATATATGGGAGTCAGTGAGATTCTGTCGGTTAGAAAATTGAATGTACTTGGTTTTCTGTGCATTAAAGGAAACTAGATTCTTTTGTCCCCATCCATTAATTCTAGAAAGGTCCTGGTTCAGAGAAATTGCAGTGTTTATTTTTGAATTTATAAGATCATATGCTTCATAAGTATTGTGGTTCAAAGCGGATGATCCCAACAGAATGAAATGCAATGAGATGAGAATGGTGAGATGGATGTGTGGTGCCAAACTCCAAGATAGGATATCAAGTGAAGAGCTAAGGCGAAGGTTAAGTATCAAGAGTATCAGTTATGAGATGTGTACTAGTAAGCTTTGATGGTTTGGACATGGAAAGAGGATGGATGAACAAAGCTGGGTGAAAATATGCAAGTCCATGAATGTGGAGGGAGCTGCACCAAGGGGCGGACCAAGAAAGGCGTGGGATCGGACTTTGCAGTCCGATAAATCAAAGAACCTGACAAGTGAGGCAGCTCTTAACAGGGCTGCCTGGAGCGCCGCCACTAGGATGTGAGACTGGAACCGCGCTGTGTATGGAGCACTCGGTCTTTAAATTGTATATGTGCATGTATGTATAATATTTATATCTAGACATAATTATCACTGACAATGATTGGGTTTGTAAAGGAAAATAGGTTTTAGTCTTAATATTTAATGTAATCATTATTGATAATATAATATATAATTCATGTAATTATGGTATCAACCTTTTCAATTAGATGACACAAATTTTCCTTTTAATCGTGCTACCTCCAGACGATTTTGTTAATGTAAGGAGGGATTTGGCAGGTTTCCATTATTACATTGAGAGCTTTTTCCCTCCACTTTTATTGTCAACACCCCCCCCCCCTATTATTATGCTCCTTGCCGCGGTTTGTGGGCTTCGGGGCCGGCGACTGGAGCTTAATGGGGGAGGGTTATTGTTATTTCCCTCCCTTTCCCCTCGAGCTTTCGTCGTCGGCTTGACTAATTTTGCATAGTTTTTCATTCTTCTTACTATGTTTTTCCCCTTCTGTTCTTATTCTGTCTCTTTCGGTTGTCCTCCGGACGGCCTATATCACATGTCACCCTGGCTTGGCTAGGTTGCTGGCTCCTGACCTGATTTGTCTCTTCGGTCGCTGGTACGGGCGAGCTGACTTGATTCCCCTCAGTAGTGCATTTTTTTCAACTCGCTGTGATTTTTTTCTTCCTTTGGCCTGATTTCTCATTCTTCACCCTTGATCACTTCTTCGTTGGTGCTGCAGTGTAGCAGTTCTTACCTCATCCTTCGGCCCTGACCTAAAAGAGCTCTGCTGTGGAGCTCATGTGGTCCGCTGAACTAGTGAAATGGCGAGAAATGTCTGCATGTCTTCACCTTCCTAGATTTGTTCACCTTCTGCCCTTACCTATCTATCTTGATTTGATTAGTTGTCAATCTTGATCCAATCCTTCGGCCAGCCCTATGAGAGTTCTTTTTGGGAACTCGGTGATCTGTTTAAACTATTGTATTAATACAGTATATACTGTACATAATTATATATATATATCTCTGTGGCAGGTTGACCTCCAGGGTACCAGATTTTAAAGATGAAGAGAAGGGTAATATATATATATATATATATATATATATATATATATATATATATATATATATATATATATATATATATATATATATATATATTGTTAACACTGGTCTGGCAACTAATTAGGTGATTTTTTTTTTAAATAATTCTGACCCCTAAATTAATGTACAGTATCTGCTATTTAGATGTTTATTATTTACGGAAATATATATATAATAAATAGAAATAATAATATATACTGTATACTGTATAAAAGTAAAAATATAAAAATATACAGGTATTTCGTAGTGTAAAAGCCCCTAGAATTGTTGACAGTTGAAAATTAATGTGTGATATTGGCTTTAGAGGAGTAATTGAGATGGTCTTTGGGTTTTGATTTTTAGAGGTCCTTCATAATCTGAGTAAAATTATTTAGAGGTAGCAGAAATTGGCATAATTGAATTGAATGGGTTGATAAGTATGGACTCAGTCAATTTTTCTTTTCAATTTTTCATTTGCTGGATCTCATTACTGTTGTTGTTGTTGTCGTCGTTCCCTATGCTGCCTGGCTGAACAGCTCCGAGTCCCTAAGCAAGACCTTCATTACTGTTATATGTAAATGCAATTTTCACACATGTTTAATTGTATGTACAGTATGTATGTATATACCCTGGCACATACCCCATTTATATACTGTATATATACTGTATATATCTGCTCCTTCAGTGTTAATGGTCATTATCCACTTAATGGAAATGGCACTGTGGAGTGTGTCAGTCGGGAAATGTCTGTGAGCCTTGAGGCCTTGAGGCAGTTTCTGCCATGGCCATCCCTTTTGGGGCGCGTGTTCTGGAAGCGGGGCGTCAGATTTGATGATAATGATGATATATACAGTATATATATATTTTAATATTGGGGTGGCCGACTCGAGACAGAGCCCGAACAGGGACGCCAGAACACAACAGAAAAACAAAACGTAACACAAAATCACAGACATCTAGGTTGTCCAGCAGAAATACCCAGAGACCCAGGCCCATTTGGGGTCTCCAGCAAGATTCACAGATCCCAGATTTCCTGGAGAGGCTCCGATTTCCGCAGGCAGACAAGCAGCGAAGCCCGACCACCACAAGTCGGCCCAGCATGCATCCAGGCATGACCCTTCATTTCTACCGGCTCCCCGGACCAGGTGCCTGACGGACTATTATCTATTCCAACTGGAGCCTGAAACCCTCTCCCAAACGACTGCGTTTTCACTCATCTATTCACTAGCATTCTCCATTCATTCCTATTTATTACCACTTCTCTTGCCTGATCCATAGTCATTTCTCTATCTTCCAACGCTTGTCCTACACAGTTTCTCCATATCAATGGAGGTCTTCCTACCCCTCTACCTCTCCTTGTATCTGACTCACATATTCTCTTTGAAAGCCTTTCATCTTCCATTCGCTCAACACATCCATACCAGCTCAGCACCCTTCTGTCCGCTCTGGCCGACAAATGTTCCTGACGCCCCACTCTCCTACGTATCTCTTCATTCCTCAATCTGCCTCTACGAGTCACTCCACACATACTCCTCAAGCAGCTCATCTCCATCACATCCATCTTTCTTCTCCTTTTTCTTCAGAGCCCATGTTTCAGCCCCATACATCACTGTTGGTACAACAATCCCTTGATACATTGCACTTTTAACTTTTATTCCGAGATTTTTCACCTTCCACATACATTGCTCCGAAAATTACATAGTCAAAAATAATTTTAGTCATAATACTCAAATATAGTCATAGGTTTCTTGTCAATGTACAATATGTAATGCAAAGTGAAGTACTGTATATATAAACGACTGCTCTCTAATTGTATATTTTTTTAATAAATCCATCTTGCATTAATTTGTATATGTACAGTAGTATGTAAGGATGTAGTATGTAAGTGTTCCCGAACTATATGTATCGGGTAGGACCCTCAGTAGCACCATTAAGAGATGATTGTTCTCCCGATTTTAATTCTGATGGTACCAATGGAATCAGCGCGTCAAAGTGTAGCCTACTTGTGATTCAAATTTGAGTAAAATCCATATTCTGTACAGTATACATACCTCATCTATGGGTGATTTTTGAGTTTCCAAAATACTGTACAAAGATAGGCCTATTGGGCCTAAAAAAAATCCAAAATTAACATATCCACATACCAATGGAATCGCAACGACGCAACAAATCCAAAGATACCCTTGAAAACGCAAAAATAAAAAATCACCTGACAAGTTGCAATTTTTTTGCCAATGCTTTATTAATTTAAAACTCAGTGATTTTGGAAAACTATTTTTTATTACGGGAGAATGACCATTATTTTAGGATTTCGATTTTGACGCGACCTCCCAAAACGGCCAAAATATATATTTTTTTAATTTTTAAAGTCTTCTGTGCGCCAAAATATAAGTCCAAATTAATTCTACCTTGTGCCATTCGATTTCTCTCGACCAACAGAGTCCATAGCCAGTTGCAGATTTAATTTTTGATCAGTCATTCTCCCATAACAAAACATAGTTGTTCAAAATCACCTGGTCCAGTCAAAATTTTGGCACTTGGCGGGTCATTTTAAAATTTTGAGTTTTCAGGGGTATATATGAATTCGTCACATCGTTGCGATTCCAACGGTATATAGATTTTATAATTTTGACCATTTTTAGGCCCAATAGGCCTATTTTAAAATTTAAAACTCCGTAGACGAGTTATTTATGTATGGATTTTGTTCGAATGTATACCAACAGTACACTTTGACACACTGAATCGAATGGCGCAAACATAATTGAAATCGGACCATTAGTTTAGAATTTTGTATTTGACTTGGCCTCCCACAAGGGCCCAAATTACCAGTTTTTGGGCTTTAAAAGTCCTCTGTAGCCCAAACTACAAGTCCTAGGGAATTCTACTTGGTGTCATTCGATTTTTCTCGATGAGCAGCTTCTATACATGGTCGTAGATTGCAATTTCGACCAGCCATTCGGCCAGAATCAAAAATATTTTTTTCCAAAATCCATGGCTTGTATAAAAAGCCCAGGAAAATTTTTGCACTTGGTGGGCGACTTTCGAATTTTAAAGTCCAAAAACTGGTCTTTGAATTTATGTATGTATGTAATATGATGCAAGGTGTCAATGATGATGATGTAAGACTGGTATAGTCTATTCGCTGTAAGTAGGCGAGAAATCATGACCTCTATCCTCTATAACTCAAAAATGGCTAGAGCAAATTGACTGTAGATTTCCACATCTATTCCTTGACTGAATCTTCCCAAATGGTACACATATTAGCTCGATTACTCCAGTCGTTTTTGAGTTACAAAGGTTAGAGGTCATGATTTCTCGCCTACATACAGCGAATAGACTATAGTATGTAAGCAGGTTAATTTTAGTACATTATAACTGTACTAGAGCCTATGCTCGTGTTGTCCTGTCTCTCTACATTTATCCAATTTTGTTTTAAACTTGTATGTATGTACTGTATCTTGTCCGAATGTTTTTTTTTTTTTTTATGCTTCTTGTTTTACTCCATTAGTATTGAGATTCTATGAGGTTTCACCTGATTAATTTGGTGATCATAAGGCATTTTGTGTCATTCAGGTGTCAATTTTGTCTGTACTGTATGTGCGAAAGCAAGCTGCAATATCGGAAAAACCAGCTTTCAATCAGGAAATGTAAAAAAAAAAATTTCTATGTGTTTAAAAGTAGTCTGGTGGGGATTTTATTTTGTTTTATCTAAGACAAGGTTTCAATACTGTACAATTTCGGTGTGAGTATCCTAGGTTTGAGTCCTTGGAGTGCCACATGTATTTGTTGATTTCATGAATTGAGTTTAGAACTTAGAAGTAAAGTGGGTTGGTGAAAAAATATGAATATATTTCGTTTAGTTGTTTATCATAAATATTTGTGTTCTCTGCCCAGATTGGAGATGTACCCCACGTTTCTATCCATGGTACTACTGGGCGGTCTACACAGTCCCGTCACCAGCGCCAGCGCCGGTACCGTATACTGTGCCGGCCGGGTCGTCTACGCTCTCGGATACTACACGGGAGGTCAGTGGATTTATTATATAACTGTCTTGATGGCGTAATGCATAGTGCTCGGAATTTCGATGTGAGTATCCTGGGTTCGAGTCCTCGGAGTGCCACATTTATTTATTGATTTCATTAATTGAGTTTAGATGTGAAGTTGGTTGGTGTAAAAAAAAACAATAATATTTCACAAATGTTATGTTTTATCACTATTTAAAAACAAGTACTAGGATTGTACTTTACATGCTGTGTATGATATTCTTCTTTTAACCATCATCATGTATATGGATGTCTGTGAATTTGTGTTTTGTTTTTGTGTGCTCGTTGTTTTCTGTTGTGTTGTCCCTATTCTGGCTATGTCTTGAGTCGGCCACCCCCAGAAAAAAAAAGAAAAAAAGGAAAAGTGGGGAAAGGACCTGAGTAAATACATACTGTACATACATACATACATACAAATACACAATCAAATATCGAATAAACTTGCCTTTGTATATATTTATGAACTGTTGAGTGAACTACTTTTTAACTTATGTGGTGGATTGTGTTCTTTTATTTATAAATTATTATTTTACTTAAGCGTTGTTTCCACATAGCGATTTTGATAAGTTGTTTTGTCTTTTTACTGTGTTCGTATAAGTTTTGGTTTGTTTATTTTGCAAGTTTTACATTAACATTAGGTTTATTTGCAAGTTAATTGGTGGGTTGGTGATAATATGAATTAATTGTTACTGACATTATTGCTCTTCTCTTCCCCAGACCATAAGAAGCGTATTCGTGGCAACTTTGGTTACCTCGGCCTCATCACGCTGGTCTACACCACTGGACGCTTTGCCACGGGACTCCTGGGATGGTTCTAAAACTGCACACCCGACCATGAGAAACCTATGCACTGGTGATTGGTTAGCTTCATTGGTTCTAAAACTGCACACTTGACTCTGAGAAACCTTGGTAGTACAACTTTAGGCACCTTTGAATTGTAGCAAAGTAGCTCTTAGTTTTAATGTTAAGGGTTTTATTTCTGGATTCCTTTCTTCCTCGTGTTTAGCCCCATTAGTTTTTAGATTTTCAGTCGTTTGCTATAAAACTACTCGAGAAATCAAGCTAGTATTTGTACCATTTGGGAAGAGTCAGTCAGGGAATAGGGGTGAAAATTTATCTATAATAATATCGTAAATCGGGGCATCGGATAGTGAGGGAGACCTGCATACCGTTATTAGTTGAAGGGCCCCTCAACTTTCCCTTCATAATTGCTGAGGGCCTTGGGTGGGGCTTTGGTTTCCCGGGCATTTCCACACCCTCCTCAGCTCCTCGCCTTGGAGTGGCTTCGGTCACCTGGGCTTTATTAGTGGTAAGCAGGGAGGGTTTTGTGGGGGCGCTCGGTTATGGCCTTTTCCTTGCTCAGAACCTTGGGGCTGCTCGGCCAGACAGCCTGGGGAACAGCATCAACAACAACCGTTATCAGTAGTAGGTGGCGTGAGAGAGAGAGGTGTCCAAGATTTTATTAAGCGTTATTTCCACATAGCGATTTTGGTAAGTTCTTTTGCATTTATCTTGTGTCGTCCCAGTTTTGGTTTGTTTATTTCGCAAGTTTTACATCATAATTGTGAGACGGGACAGCGAGACAGTGGCGATGCAGCTTAGAGAAGTCAGAATTGCACCGGGCCGTGAGGAGACAGCCAGGCGTCATAAGTCTACAAAGATAAGACCACGAACGAGCCAGTTGCAACACACAAACTGTCTCGGTGTCACACTCGCCATATGGAATAAGACCTCCTGACTTGACCGTGTTGGGTGGTTGTTGTTGTTCCCCAGGCTGTCTGGCCGAACAGCCCCAAGGTCTTGAGCAAGGCCAAGGCCATAAATGAGCACCCCCACAAAACCCTCCCTGCTTACCACTAACAAAGCCTGGGTGACCGAAGTCACTCCAAGGCAGGGTTGTTGGGTTGGTTGAATCTACATACTGTTAGCTCCTTAACACCTACTGTCCCAGCGACGGACGTTGGCCGTCAGTAAAAAAGTCGGTATAATTCTGTGAAGCGGGTGGACCTGTACCTATATCTCAATAATTTGGTAATGTTACAATATATTTTTACATTTTACATTAATAAATAGTGCACTAATATACTAGGTTAGGTTAGGTTAAATATATTGTTCAAGGTTTCTTAGTAAATAGGCATCTGAAAATCAGTTCTTCCCGCTACACAGGATCTTACCAAAAAGTCACTCAACAATCTCAAGCACTGGTGGGAGCAAATATCAAAGGTAGGACCAGAAATAGGGTACCATCTAAATGCCAGAAAGTCAATACTAATAGTAAAACCAGAACATTATGAAAATGCGTTAGAAGCTTTCAGAGGTAGTGAAGTGGTAGTAACAAAGGACGGACAGCGTCACCTTGGGGCAGTGATAGGCACGGAAGAGTTCAAGAACAAATACATAGAGGAGAAGGTCAGAGAATGGGTAAAAGAAATTGAGAAACGGCCAATATTGCAAAGACGGAACCACAGGCTGCGTATTCGGCATTCACATATGGGGTCAAACATCGCTGGACCTACTTGATGCGAACCGTTCCAAATGTGAGCGCATTACTTCAACCGCTGGAAGATGCCACCAGAGACAAACTCATCCCAGCGTGGGTAAAGTCGCACACCCCGAATGATACAGAGAGGGAGCTGCTCGCACTGCCTTCTAGGTTTGGAGGGCTGGGAATCATCAACCCAGTGAGGAGGGCGACAACGGAATACCTGAACTCGGTAAAGATAACAGGATCTCTCACTGACCGTATCGTAGCACAAGATTCTGACAGTGAAGTGGACCAGGCGGACATCTACAACATCAGAAAGACCATCACGTCAGAGAGGCAAAACTCACAGAAAAATGACCTGGCACAATTGATGGGACAACTTTACCCGAGACAAACAAGAAAACTACAAATAGCACAAGAAACGGGCGCTTCAAATTGGTTGACAACACTACCAATCAAGGCAAAACGCTTCAATCTCAACAAACAAGAATTTAATGATACTATTGCACTGTGGTATGATTGGCCGATTGAAGGACTGCCCGATCGATGCGTTTGTGGAACCAACAACGATGCAGACCACTCCATGATATGTAAGAAAGGAGGATTCATCAGCATCAGGCACGATGAAGTAAGAGCTGTAACGGCGAACATGCTCAGGAAGGTGTGTAGAGATGTGGTGAGCGAACCATCACTCATTCCCTTGGGTGGAGAGATCATGCAGCACAGGACGGCCAACACATCCAATGAAGCAAGATTGGACGTTAGTGCAAGAGGCTTTTGGACAAATGCACAGCGAGCGTTCTTTGACATAAGAGTATTTGACCCAATGGCCCACAGCTACAGCGAGCTGTCTCTGGATGCTGCACACAAGAGGAACGAACAGGAGAAGGTCAGGGCATATGGGGAAAGGATCTTACTTGTCGAACATGGCAGCTTTACCCCACTAGTCTTCACCACATCAGGAGGGATGGGACCCAGGGCCCAGTGCTTCTCTTTAAGGCTAGCAGAGATCATCGCAGAGAAGAAGCAACAGCCTAGGAGCCACGTCGTAGCCTGGATGAGGTGCCGTCTATCTTTCTCATTGCGCAGATCAGCACTACTATGCCTGCGGGGAACAAGACGGTCTGCACCACAACCAGTGACGGTGGCAGAAGTGGACTACGAGGCAGCAGTGGCAGAGGGTCGCATAGGAAGGAGACTGGATTGAAGTTGCATGGTGTAGAATAGTAGTGTCTGATGCTTGTGAAATAAAATATGTGTACAATATTAAATATAAGGTAGTGGTGGTGGTGGTGGTGGAAGTGGTGGTGGTAGTAGTAGTAAAATAAAATGTATGAAAAATATTAAATTGAAAAAAAAAAAAAATAGTAGTAGTAGTAGTAGTAGTAGCATTACTCTAGAAGAAGTAGTAGTGGTATTGGTAGTACTGTAGTAGTAATAGTAGTATTAAAAGTAATAGCAGTATAGTAGTACTATACAGTTGTCTATTTTTTTTCCAGCTGATGGTAAATTGAATCCCTTAGTAGCTGATTTCTTGATACTTTGTGGAAAAATCTGAAACTGCTATATATGGCTGTGTGTCGTTTTACTGTAAAGTTTTCATAATAAACAACATATTTCGCTACAAAATCTACCTTATAGCTGAGTAACCAAGATAGTAACATGGCAATTTACCCTCAGCTGGAAAACAATAGACTATAGTAGTAATAGTATTGGACACCTAAAGACGGTATCACACAAGCGCTTTTTCCCTCAACATTTATACTCAACACTGATCTGGCAGCTTATGAGGTCAACATTTAAATTATTTCGGCTACCTAAATTCATCTATCATCAGTCTAGTTTCTGATACCAGTGCAAAATATTCCAGAAATGTTGCCAGAAAAATGTTGATTATCGAATGTTGACTATAAAAGCTCTCGTGTGATACCGGCTTTATTGATGATGTAGTAAAGGCCTCGCAAACAGGTGAGTGGGGGGCGGGGGAGAGAGGGTTAATATTCCAGTAAATCGTCATCGTCGTCGTTAGGTTGTGTTGCGGCGGCAGAGTTCCCTCGGTTCTTTAAGATGCTCATGTTCTGGGTGTGGTGTCCCGAGTTTAAATCCCGGGAGGACCATATGCTTTCATTAGTTTATTCAAGTGCATTGGGGATTGATGAATAATGTTAAGAACGGGGTGTTACTTTATTTTATTTTATTATAATGTAAAACTTGCAAAATAAACAAACCAAAACCGGGACGACACAAGATATAAAAGCAAAGGAACTAATCAAAATCGCTATGTGGAAGTAACGCTTAACCCATTGAGTACCAGGGATGTCCTTTTCATCATATTCTGGCAACTATTAGACGATTATATTCAGTTTAGGAAGGACCTCTAGCAATGATAAGGTTTCAAACTATCTCAACCCACCCTTTTAACTACCACAGATCCTGGTATAATCATGTGTAGCGGCGGGCTACCATGTATATACAGTATATCTCAATAATTTGGTAATGTAACAATATATTTGTACATTTTACATTCATAAATAGTACACTAATATACTAGGTTAGGTTAGGTTAGGTTAGGTTTGGTTAGGTTAAAGTAGGCATCTGAAAAACATTCACCCGCTACACAGGATCTTACCCAGATCCTTCCCAAGCTGCTTAATATCGTCTAAATATAGCTAGAATAAAATAGAACACACGTCGCTGGGTGCTGGTGGGGGACCAGCCGCAGTAAGTTCTCTGTGGGGAGACTTACCTTCTTTCCTCCTGCTTTTCCCACCTTGGGAAACTTTACTCATGTATAATCCACTGTGGGAGAATAATTTTGATCACATTTATTAAACCCGGTATTAATAGAAGAAACGCCTATTCTAATCAATCTCAGCTCTTTCGGACATCCTCACTGTTTACAAACGCCTTCTTTATGCAGTATAATCGATATTTACCCCCTGCTGGCAACATAGATGACGATTTCAATAATTCATAGGGCGAGTGAGGGGGGGGCAAAGCCCACCCTCAGCCCATCGTGTATCCCACATTGGAATTATAACTAAGACCATGAAAACACATATTTCTCAAAATCTGGAGGAAAAAACAATAAAAAACAAGGGTGCGAGCCTATTCCCTATACTGTAATTACCGACACTCCTTTCTTCACTATTCCTTCCTCCATCACCCTCTTCAGCCAAGGCATCGAACTTGTTTTTAAGTTCTATCGTGTCTCTTCTTGGCTTGCACTTAGTGCCACTCGTAGCCACTATCCTCCAGGGAGCTCCACCATCTCCAACCGCACTAGCATAGCTCTTCTTCTCCGCCAGAGTTGTTGTTGTTGCTTCTGTTCCCCAAGCTGCCTTGCCGAACAGCCCCAAGGCCCCGAACAAGGCCAAGGCCATAACCGAGCGCCCTCACAGAACCCCCCCTGCCGACCATAATAAAGCCTGGGTGACCGAAGCCACTCCATGGCGGGGAGCTGAGGAGGGTGCGGAAACACCCGGGAAACGAAAGCCCTACCCAGGGCCCTGTGCCCCTCAGCAACTATGAAGAGACAGTTGAGGGGCAAAGGAAAAATGTGATGCTTTGGCTTCCAATCTTGGTAGATTGGGAGGTCAATCCACGGAAGAGACGCCGTCACTTGAGATCTAGAAAATATATAAGTAAAAGGAGCAGTCAGAGTAAGCTATGGGTATGGCAGAGATCGCTCAGTTCTCACTCTGATAGACCAGCCCATCACCACTTGACTAGAACCCAATCCTCTTAGCATCAGCTAGGAAAGGCCCTAGAAAGCCACCTTTGGCGGTGGGATAGCTCCCCTATTTCAACCCCTTTCGGGGTTGGGCACCCGCAGAGTTAACAGAATGAGTTGTGTTACAGGGCGTACATCGTGTAAGCACGTATGTTGATGTCAAACAGCGGGGGTGTGGGGGCGGAAGCCCCCACCCATAATACTAGGATAGGTTAAGTACGGTTGTTAGGTTAGGCTAATGTCCTTTCAAAGGGGTATAAGCTAGTAAACACTAGGATATACCTGGTCAGAGGTAGGTGATACGCCCGATAACACAACTCTTGCCGAGTTAACTTCAAGGCAAGGTTTTCGTCTCTTGAGAAATTGAACCTCTCTCTCTCCACATCTCCATCCTTTCTTGCAAGGCAAGACAAAGCTGGAGAATATGGGAAGAGGTAGCGCTCTCGTTAACACCAGCCATTTCACTAAGTCACCACACTAAAGCCGGTATCACACAAGCGCTTTTTCCCTCAACATTTATCCTCAACACTGGTCTGGCAGCTTATGAGGTCAACATTTGCAATATTTATGCTACCTAAATTCATCCATCATCAGCCTAGTTTCCGATACCAGTGTAAAATAATCCAGAAATGTTGCCAGAAAAATGTTGACCATCGAATGTTGACTATAAAATCTCTCCTGTAATACCAGCTTTACTTATCACACATTTAAGATAGGCAGTGACAGCTTTTCTACCCTTGCTTGTGTTTACTGTATTATACAGTATGTACGATTTTATGTGTTCCATGTGGTAAAAGAGGTTAATCTATTTTTTATTAATTTCACCACAACACCAAAGACCTCCAATGAAATTAATGAAAGCATATCATTATGTGATCAACCAGGATTCGAACCCGGGTTATCACACACAGATTTTTAGACACCTTAACCATTACACCACCAAGACAGTTAACAGTGAGATAGTGGACATGAGAGGCACTCAATTCCTGGCAGCAGCCTCCACGAACCAAGACCACCCACTAAACTACATGGCAACACACCCACAGACACCAAGAAATATCAAAACAACACCCAGCACACGGTATCACACACAATTATTGTCCTCTCTCCCTCCCTGCCCACCCCGAACCAACATCCAGAAGCACATCCATACTCATATCTCTCACCGATCCATCCACTCACTCACAGACAACACACAGCTGCATGCACGACCTCCCGAAATCCATCCTTCCGAATCCTCCCTTCCTCGCGAGGACAGAGTCCACCTGGCCAGGCTGAGATGCGGACACCATCCAGCTCTCCTGAGCTATCAGAAGAGACTGGATGACTCCGTTGTCGACGCCTGCCCGGGATGTAACACAGCACCCCATACCATTAAACACATCATAGAAGACTGCATTTCACACAACCACTTACGCCAACAACACAATCTACACTCAATGAGAGCTCTGTGGGAAAGCCCGATCGTGGCCATGGCCTTTCTCAGGGACTCGGGGCTGTTCGGCCAGGCAGCTTAGGGAACAACAACAACAACAACAACAGTGAGATAGTTCGAAGTCTGTTCATTGCTAGAGGCCCTTTGTAAACTGAATAAAATTGTCTAATCTAGCTATATTTAGACGATTTTGTGCAGTTTAAGAAGGATCTGTGGTAGTAAAAAGAGTTCAGTGAGATAGTTCGAAGCCTGTTAATTGCTGAAGACCCTTTTTGAAGTGAATACAATCGTGTAATCTAGCTATATTTAGACGATTTTATACAGTTTAAGAAGGATCTGTGGTAGTAGAAAGGGTTCAGTGAGATAGTTCGAAGCCTGTTAATTGCTGAAGACCCTTTGTAAACTGAATAAAATCGTCTGATAGTAGCCAGGATAAAATTAAAAGGACGTCTTTTAGATTTTATGCTGGCTACTATTAGACGATTTTATTCAGTTTACAAAGGGCCTCCAGCAATTAAAAGGCTTCGAACTATCTCACTTAACCCTTTTTACTACCACAGATCCTTCTTAAACCGCATAAAATCGTCTAAATATAGCTAGAAAAGAAGTTAAAAAGACGTCGCCGGTACAAAAGGGGCTATATTTATATAAACGAACACAACTATAGCTCTGTGACGCCCATACGACCTTCCTAAGCTGCATAAAAGTATCTAACCATTACTGAAATTCAATATTTCGCTAATTCATGGGCTAATAATATTATATAACCATATACAGTATAGGCTTATCTTACATAACCTTGTCTTGATAGCTTAACTCCTGTACGATCGCGCTTAAAAGTCATGTCTCAGCTGGGATTACGTTTGGCTTGCTCTGTGCTGTATTAATGTCTGTCAGATGTTGAAAAGGGTGGTTAAGTGTAGGAACATGTTTGTATATCTCACTCCATATAAAGAAATTAAGCTTAGATATTGTTGATACCAATTATTGATCAAAACATACATGGTGCCGAGACATAATTAGCGCGACTGTAGCCTACCGGTGACGTGTATCTCAATTAATTCTGGCCATATTTAGAAGATTTTGTGCAGTTTAAGAAGGATCTGTGGTAGTAATAATGGTTAAATGCGATAGTTCAAAGCCTGTTAATTGGTAGCGGACCTTTTTAAACTGAATATAATCGTGTAATAGTGTCCATGATAATGTGAAAGGGCCGTCACCGGTAGTGAAGGGGTTAATGGTTAGTGCGCTGAATTTTGGTGTGAGTGTCCTAGGTTCGAATCCATGGAGTACCACATGTATTAATTAATGTGATTGCTTTCATTAACCCGTACTGTACCGGCGACGTCTTTTTAATTTTATGCTGGCGACTACTAGTCAATTTTTCTCAGTTTAGGAAGGATCTCTAGCAATTATAAGGCTTCGAACTATCTCAGTCGACCCTTTTAACTACCACAGATATTTCTTAAGCTGCAGATAATCGTCTAATTATAGCTAGACCAAAATATAGCAGACGTCACTGGTACAGAAGTCTTAATTAGGTATATTTGTAAGTTAAAATTAATTGGTGGGGTGGTGATGATATGATATGCTACACATGAGGGAGAAAGGGGTCCAGAAAAGCGAGTATTAAAGGGACAGGGGGGACTGAGTACTTAGTGGGGGGGGGGGGGGGGGGGGGGGGAGAGAGAAGGAGGAGGAAGGAGGAGGAAGGAGGGGGAGGAACGGAACAACGAAAGAATGCCCATCAAAGGCAATGGGAGAGAGAGAGGAGGAGGAGGGATTGGGGGAAGGGAAGGGTAGGGGGGGGGGGGGGGGGGCGACATAACAAAGAGAGAGAGAGAGAGAGAGAGAGTATCCTGTCGGGGGTGGGGTATTATCGGGGGTCGCAGTTAAAAGCATAGAGTAAGATACACAATCTCTGGTTAAAAGGGAGGGATGGTGGGGTGGGGTGATTTAAACAAGCGCGCGATAAATCTCGTATCCTGTTGGGCGGGGAGGGGGTGGAGGCGCTTTAAACGCGCTTTAAAATTTTAATTTAATTTAATGTAATTTAATTACTGTAACTATCCGAATTTCTAGAAGGTAATTAGTTTTGAATAGGTATAAAAGTACTATTTGACATTTTAATTAATGACTTCTGTATCAAGAATTATTGCGCAAGTCGAAGCGTCATTTGTTTACCGGGGTGACGTTCGAAGCATCTTCCCTATAAAGGGCCTCACTCCTCCAACGCCAGCCTAGTTGCCATCGCCTCCACCTCTACCTGTAGAGCCAGATTTATCGCCTTTCATCTTGATCATGCTAGCACCTGTCATTAATCAACATGCTCCATTAATCAGGTAAGTCTATCTATATTCACTAGTGGCAATTCAAATGTATGTAAGTATTCTAAGAACCCGTGAATTTACATATGGCGAGACGGTACATTAGTTTCTCCATAGGCTAACAATGGCTGCCGCCATCACCACCTGTTGTGCCATATCTTTACCATCCTAGCACCTGTCTTTCATCAACATGCTCCATTAACTAGTTAAGTGTATCCATATTCACTGGTGGCCATTACAATATATAACTATTATAAAAACCTGTGAATTAACATAAGGAGAGACGGTAAAACATGTCTACCTTAGCCCCGAACACCTATCCATAACATTCACCGGATGTGCCATATGTATCGCTCTCCCAACACCTGTCATTCATCAATATGCTTCACTAATCAGCTAAGTATATATATATATATATATATATATATATATATATATATATATATATATATATATATATATATATATATATATATATATATATATATATATATATATATATATATTCACTGGTGGCCATTAAATGATTTAAACTATTATAGAGCCCGTTAAGTAACATAAAAAACGGCCAGTCGATACGAGGCTTCTCCTTAGGCTAGGCCTAGCCTAGCCTGTGTGTTTTTTTTCTTTTCTCGTAACTTTATTGTTGCCCAAACCGGTATCGTAATTGGCTAGGCCGGTGATCCTTATACAGTTGGCCACATAAGTTATGTACTTATGTTCCTCGATATGATCTTGTATAAGATTGTGAAATAAGTGCATTGAGTAGTAATTTACACCCTATTTGGATAGACAAAAGCACTTCACTAAATCGCGATGTGAAAGATGCTTGCGCAAAATTTATAAATAAAAACACAATGCACCACTTAGTACAGTCGTTAGGTAATTTCAGGTTTTGTTTTTATTTATTGCATTTCATTGTTTTATAGGCTAGCGTATGTATTTTATTGTTTTATAGGCTAGCGTATGTATTTTATGTAGTGTTAGGGGGCCGCTGCCCCCCTCAACCCATCCTGTATCCAATGGCAACACTAATGCAATGATCCTTGCTATAGGCTAGGCTATAAAATTACTAAATAAATCTATTTACTGAGGCCCATTTCCCATGTTTGAATTTGTTTCTGGGGGCGGCAGACTCTAGACAGAGCCCGAATTGGGAAAACTGAGCAATGGCACTTCATATGCAACCTGAACATTTATTATTAATCTTAATATATTTTGGGTAAATATTTACTTTTACACCGGGGACGATTTTTACAAGTATTTTTTAGTTTTTGTCCTTGTTTTTTTTTTTTTTTTAGTTGTGTAGGCCTATTTTTATGAACCCCATCGGAAAATGCAAAACAAGTCTTCTCCATCAATCTTAAGACACGGCCCCCGATAGTGGGGAGGGCTATGAAGATCAGGGAAATTGCGGGGTAAGAGGCGTAAATAAAGGGGTAATATTGGAAGAATCCATGAAATCCGAACCAAGTTTTGTCATTAACCTAACCTATTATTATGGGTGGGGGCTACTGCCCCCACACCCCCGCTAAATCCATGAAATCCGAGCAAAGTTTTGTCATTAACCTAACCAAATGACCTAACCTAACCTAGAGTATTATGGGTGGGGGCTGCTACCCCACACCCCCGCTAAATCCATGAAATCCGAGCCAAGTTTTGTCATTAACCTAACCAATGAATGAAGGTGGTGGAGCGAGAGGGTGGCAGTCCCGCACCAACGCAACAGAAAATGGAGATCGGGTGAGCCGTGCGAGATTTTTTTTTTTTTTTTTTTTTTTAGACATTTAGGGATTTTTTTAAAATGAATTAACGACGGGGTGGACATATATGGCAATGAAGTACATGACCTAACTAACATATTTGTCTAAATAATATATCGATGGTTTCGACCCGGTGTAGAAATAAATAAATTCCATATTTTGTATTAGTCATTGCTTAAAAAGTATGAGGATTAAGTAATTGGGACTAGATTGAAATTAAGTCTAAAAGATATTATGGTTAAATTGACTGATCTGTGTTAGTTGTGTAATGGTTTAGGTGGTTTTGTTCTGGGTGTGGTGTCCCGGGTTCGAATCCGGGGAGGACCATATGCTTTAATTAGTTTATTAACCCGTCCAGCACCAGCGACTTGTCTGGCGCGTCGGCGATGTATGAAACGCACAGCCCCAGCGACGCGTCTGACGAGTCACCCTAATTGCTCCGACCGTAACCTCAGGTGTAGCCACTCGAGAGGGCTCAGATTTGTATGGGAACTGTGTACGTATCCCACGCAACCGTGCCGATGGTTGAAAACTCTCAAAGTCCACGTGCGTGCGCGTGAGCGCGCAATAACCTGTTTTTTTTTGGGAAATTGCCTTAAATTTTTTACTCTTGTAAAATCCGTTTTCGGGGGCTCTGTAGGACCATTTTTTGAGCTGTTTGATCGGTTTTTCGTGGTTTTTCCTTCATTCCTAACCCATTCGCTATTGTTTCTGGAATAAAAACCATTTTTCAAAATCGGGTTCTGGGTGTACATTTATTAATAATCAGCCGGGGCTCGACGGGTTAAAGTACATTAGGGTTTGTAATTGATAAGTTAAGAACGGGGTGTTACTTACATTGTGTTCCACCACAACCATATTTTTGCTCATATTTTATAGTAAACTTTGGTGTCTACAGCTCCAACTTCTTTATTACTTTATAGTCAGAAATTGCTAGTAGTTTATTACAGTTCTATTAATTAGTTATTTATTAGTATTATTGATTTATTATCTCACATATATGCTTTCATTAATTTCATTGGAGGTGTTTGGTGGTGTAGTGAAACAATATATATTGTAGGCCTAGATTTGTAATTGACCACTACTTACTCCCAGCAGTGAAGGAGAGACTGCTACACCATGGATGTGTCTGAGAACCCGGTACCGGAACAATCTTCACACTTCCACCGGGTGAGTTGTATTTAATGCTAGTTTATTTGTGTATACAGTATAATGAAAAAGCCTACGAACTTTATTTGTATTAATTTTTATTATTTTTTTGTCATTGGTAATATATTTATGCTAGTTTGTGTATGTAAAGAAAAAGCCTACAAACTGTGTTTTTTTTATATTTTTGTTGTCATTGGTAAAATATTTATGGTAGTTTGTGTAGAAGAGCCTACAAACTTTAATTATTATTGGTATTTAGCCCATTCCCCACTTTTACCATTATTTTATTGATTTTTATGTATTTTTTTTTTTTTTCCCATTGGTAAATATATATTTTAGGTCTGAATTTTGAGCGGTCTGTTTTATCTATCGTAATCAATTAAGTTGCATTGTTTACTACCTGTCAAAGTTTGAGAATGTAGATGCGTATTAACCCCTTCAGACTCGTATGATGCAGAGGTTGCCAGATTAACAATAAGAAATAGTTCTCACTCTTATAATTACCTCTCCAAAATTAGTTTTCTGCCCACAGCTAACTCAAAGACAACTGCAGAGGTTGAAGTAACTAAAGTAAAGATTTGTAAATACCCTTGATGGTAACAAAGGCTTTAAAGTATCCCTAATAGGCTCAAAATCGCGTCATATGTCGGAGAGGGTTAAGATATAGTAGTATAGTATGTATATGTAAGGCATTAACCCATAACCCGTTGAGCCCCGGCTAGTTATAATATTTTGTTCACCCCAGTCCCAAGCCATTTTCACTTCTTTTTTTTGTTTGCTAAAATGGAAGACCAGGATGAGAAATTAAAAGAAAAAAATATCACCTCGGACATTTTTTTTGGGGGGGGGGGGGGGAAGCCTCAAAAAAAATTTTTGAGCCAAAATGGAAGAGAATGGTGAGAAATTAAGACAAAAATAAACAAAAAATCATTTCGGTCATTTGGGGGGGGGGGGGTTCAATAGTTCGTCTCCCCCGCATGACCACCCGCCCGGGAGCACTAGGGTAAAAACTGAGTATGGCATTGTACGGCATACATCCTAAGGAGTGTCTCACATAAATCTCAAGCCTCTAGCTCCCATACGACCGGAGTAATGAAGGTTCAAAGTGGCGGTGAACTAAGGGTGTAAACTATCCCCACTAAGCCCACCACCACCAGCCGCGCGGCTGTCTCGGCCCGCTCACACCTACTGGCCCGGCTCCCACACACACTACGGTACCTCCCCCTCCTATTCTCCCGCCATTTCCTACCTTACGAGCCACGTAAGTGTTTTTTATATGTCGGACGCACGTGATGCGTCGCTGGGAGTTGGTGATCAAACACTGCCGACGCAACACGTGCGACGCTGGGTCTCACCGGGTTAACTGGCGGCGCGCAACATATGTCGAGTGAAAGAAATTTGGACTAAGTGGCGGTTCACAACTTGTGTGCCATTTTCAGCACGTAATGTTGCTGAGAGAGAGAGAGAGATAAGTGGTGGCAGGAGAGTAGCAAGCGTATGACTGCTCCAGACCACCGCGGCGGACCTACTGACATGAATCCCACCCTCACGCTACACAGGGAATTATGTAGGGAAACTACCTAATTACATGGTTTTTACACTCGTGTTGCGTGATCCTTGCAAGAAAACTAGCGGTCGTACAAGGATGGTTGGAGTGTCATTGGAAAGCTCTGTTTATGCCCTTTCAGGGATAGATACTTGCATTATGCTCTGGGTCTTATTTAGGTATGAAAATGATCACTTAACCCTCCAGCCCCGGCTATGTATTATATATATATTCCTCGAAACCCGGGTGTTTTGGCCGAAAAACGTCTAGGCTAGGCTACCGTATACGTGTTAATCTGACTGCTTCCCGCATTCCCGCGCATCCCCAAGCGTAGCTGTGTTATTTACCTGTAGAATGGCATTAAGTAGAGCTCTCTAAGTCAACTGGTTGAGCTGTGATGATGATTTCATTGGAGATAACTTTATGGCCAAAACAGCCACTTTACACTACTTTTCGATACTTAACAACAACATACAGGCACACACGAACAAGCGACGCTCTCCTTCTTGTGGCCGGAGATGCGGGGCGTCGGTCCAGCCAGCTGTTGTTTACATGCGTCGGACCGACGCCTCGCACACGAAGCTCACAGGCTTTCAACCACTGGGCGTTCAAGAGCCCTTCCGGGCAGCTGTTATATGCTTTTTTATGGGCGTTCAAGTGCCCTTCCGTGGTGAGAGGGTTAAACAACCCTATTTAGGGTAAAAACACCCCGCTGGGCGGTACATATAAATTACGGGCGGGTGCCCGACCTCGAAAGGGGTTGAAATAGGGGAGCTATCCCCCCGCCAAAGACGGCTTTCTAGGGCCTTTCCTAGCTGATGCTGAGAGGATTGGGTTCTAGTCATGTGGTGATGGGCTGGTCTATCAGAGTGAGAACTGAGCGATCTCTGCCATACCCATAGCTTACTCTGACTGTTCCTTTAACTTATATATTTTCTAGATCTCAAGTGACGGCGTATTTTCCGTGGATTGACCTCCCAATCTACCAAGATTGGAAGCCAAAGCATCACATTTTTCCCTTGCCCCTCCACTTTCTCTTCATAATTGCTGAGGGGCACAGGGCCCTGGGTGGGGCTTTGGTTTCCCGGGCGTTTCCGCACCCTCCTCAGCTCCCCGCCATGGAGTGGCTTCGGTCACCCAGGCTTTATTGTGGTCGGCAGGGAGGGTTCTGTGGGGGCGCTCGGTCATGGCCTTGGGGCTGTTCGGCCAGGCAGCTTGGGGAACAACAACAACAACTGCCTAGGCCGCTCGTTAGGTGTTAACCTAACAAACTTAGACCTATAGATTCTTTTCAGCGGACGGCAAATATAATCCTTTAGTAGAAAATGATGATACTGTACAGTACTTATGGATAAATATTATCTTGCAAAGTTTTCATACTTGACTAAATTTAATTAAACAAACTTTCATAATAGCAAAGTATTTAAGATATAAAACTTTAAAACTAACTCAAAATTTACTTTTGAAACTTGTAACTACTCTTTAAGATTAAACATTATCGAAACTATGACGCACTAAACAAAATCTGTGGAAAAATTAATTTAAATTAATCGGAAATTAAACTTTGAAAACAATTTAGTCGGCTGGAAAGAACTTTAGTACAGTACGTTGGATACCAAACTAACCCTTACCTACCAGTAGTATGCATGCCCTGTACCGGTACCGTACATGGGATACTAAACTAACTCTTCCTGAATAGCTGGTACGTAGCCTTGGTATCCAGTACATACTGTACACGTGGCTTTAGTATGTGGGAAAAGACTAACCTTGGCTTAACATGTAGTATTCGCTTACCATGTGGAATAAAGACTAACCTTGGCTTAACATGTATCGCTTGCCATGTAGTATCTGTAGTATGTGGGATAAAACTCAACTATTTTAGACTAACCTTGGCTTAACATGTAGTATCCACTTACCATGTATCTGTAGTATGTAGGATAAAACTCTAACCCTTAACCAACCTTTTTATATATTACTTATTACGCATCTCTTGAATCAAACTTAGTGCAGGTAGTATACAATGCAACTAATGTATTCGGTCGATAAAATGGACACCCGGACATAATACGATCCCATTTGTTTTTTAAGTCTGCTTGAATAATAAATTTATATTTTATTTTATTCCATAATTTTTCAATTTTTTGTAGCTTTGTTTTTTCCATATTTGTATTTTTTGTTTCTATTTTATTTATATATTGTTAAATTAAAAGTGTGTGGGGAACGGCTTAAGTGCGCGAGGTCTATTGCCAGATTACCTGATCCCAAAGAGGTGGCCATGAACGAATCCCCTCTATGTACTAGTCTTGTCAGCCGGCTCTTCTCCGGGTGGTGTGTTGGCCGAGACTTGTATTGTCGGACTCTGCCCATCAAGTGGTGCATCCTCAAATTGTAAGTTTTCTATTTGTATTTGTCCACTTTCAGTTGACAAAACTCCTTGGTTGATATTTTGGTTTATACTGTATACATATTATTTATTTTGTCCTTGCTAACTCTCTTCTCCGGGTGGTGTGCTGCCATGAGTGTTGTCAGACTGCCACGCGGAGGACTCTTCCCCTCAAGTGCTGCACCCTCAAGTTGTAAGTACTGTAGTCTATTTGTAATAGTCCACTTTCAGTTGAAAACTCAAATTGGTTGATATTTTGGTTTATATAAATTTTATTTATTTTTTCTTGCGAACTCTAAAGCTTTAAATTCCCAAGACTCTTAGAGGTGAACTTGTGCAGTTTGCATTAGAAAAATGCTATCCTAAAGCAGGTTCCTAAATTGCGGGGTCGCTATTGTACTAACGTTCTCAAGAGTCGCTGTACTTCTGGGCGGAAATCTTTAAATCTGAACTAATGGAGCTAAACATTAGGGAGAAGAGTCTAGAAAAGAAAAAAAAATTGTACGGTTTTTCATTTGTAGTACAGGTATAATTTTTACTCCTGGCAGAGAAGATGGATAGGCTTACTGCATAATCGGAGTGTAGGAGAAGCTGGTACCCTAGAGTGTTTGAGATCCTGGTCGCTGTCCTCTGTGATGGACTCCCCTGTGTGTGGACGCTGCTGCCCTGTGTGTGTGTGTGGACGCTGCTGCCCTGTGTGTGTGTGTGGACGCTGCTGCCTTGTCGTCTGGGACCCGATCTAATTTGGATGCAGCGTAGGGCATGGTATTGAGGCTCGGTGACTGAACGTGGGACTACCACTCTACAGGACTAATCGGTTAGTATTTTATTGGTAATTTAACTTTGGTGATCCTTGTACAGTTGGCCACATAAGTTATGTTTCTAGTTATGATTTTGATTAATTTTGTCTTTACTGTGTTCGTATATGTTTTGGTTAGTTTATTTTGCAAGTTTTAAATTATAATATGATAGTAAAATGAGTGCATGAATGGAGTAGTAATTTACACCCTATTTGGATAGACAAAAGCATTTGACTAAATCGCTATGTGAAAAAAATACTTGCGCAAAATAATTAGAAATAAAAACTCAATCCACCACATAGGGTGTACAGTAAATTACTACATGAACAACAAATTAGAGTATAAAATCTTAGGATAGGAAATGGCACGGAATCCATATAACTAATATATTTTTTCTACTTTTATTACAGCGCAAGCAGACTTAAGAGTATGGTACCTGGATTCAAGGATGGTCTACCATCTACCGGTCTACTATAGGACTGGACTAATATTCTCTGCAATGGACTACTGTTTGGGGAACAACTACTACTACTACCACTACTTCCCTACAAGACTACTAGGCCTATTCGGTTAGTATTTTGTTTATTTTAAGTTTAGCAGTCTTTGTACAGTTGTCCATCAAAGTTATTGCTTGTGATGTTTTTAAGTCTTGATGGTGTAATGGATAGTGTCATTAAAATCTGAATGTGGTAACTGGGTTCGAATCCCGGTGGATCACATGGTTTCATTAATTTCTTTGAGAGGTGTTTGGTGTTGGAGTGAATTATTAAAGAAATTATCAGTATACTATTCATCTTTATAGCATAAATACGCGGAATTTTGGTGAGAGTATCCTAGGTTCGAATCCTTGGAGTGCCACAAGTTAGTTGGTGAAAAAATATGAATAAGGAGTAGAGTAATCTCCAGATAACTACTGCACTGCATAATAAATCTTAGTGTGCACATTAAATTTAAATGTATAAGATCACATAGGACCAGAAGTTATTTGGGCAACTGTACATACTGTATTGTAAATAGTTTCATTGTTTAATGTAAAATGGGAAGTTTAAAGTGAAAGTATTAATTTAAAGTTTGATTAATATTTGAGTAGTTAAGTTTTAATTTAAAGTTTGATTAATATTTGATTAGTTCTTCTACCTTTATCGTGTCATCCCAGTTTTAGTTAAGTTTATTTTTAAAGTTTTACAATTTAAGGAATAAGTTTTAATATTTTATACTTTAACCCTTCTTTGGCGGAGCCCGGCTATTGTCGAGTGAAATAAATGTGGCCTATGTGGCGGGTCCAGGCTATTATCGAGTGCAATTTTGAGCACGTAATGTGCTCTGAGAGAGAGCGGAGCAGTGGAGGTTACCTCATGACCGTACCACGGTGGCCGTGGAGCTACTGAGCTGTACTCCTTTGTACTGCACCCTCTCACTCGTTTCACACGTAATGTAAGAAAATTACGGTAGTTTACCGATTTTGCCCTTCGGTTGCACGATCGTTGCAAGACCACCAGCCATCGTAGAAGGATGGTTCTGGTGTCATTGGAAAGCTCCTTTATCGCCCTTTCAGGGATACATACTTGTATTACGCTCTGGCTCTTTGTTTATGCATGGAAACTAGCACGGAAGCAAGCTCGTTTACAGTAAAACCCCCTGCTGGGCTGCACATCAAATATACTCCTCCACCCGCTCTTAAGGTGTTAAGGAGAGATATATATAGTTTGGTCCCTAGACCTTGTAGCTTAACCCGTACAGCCCCAGCGACGCGTCGGCGATGTATGTAACGCACAGCCCCAGCGACGCGTCTGACGCGTCACCCTAATTGCGCCGACCGTAACCTCAGGTGTAGCCACTCAAGAGGGCTCAGATTTGTATGGGAACTGTGTACGTATCCCACGCAACCGTGCCGATGGTTAAAAACTCAAAGTCCACGTGCGTGCGCGTGAGCGCGCAATAACCTGTTTTTTTGGGGTAATTGCCTTCAATTTTTTACTCTTGTAAAATACGTTTTCGGGGGCTCCACGGGTTAAAAAAAAAAAAAAAATCTAATCTAATCTAATCTAATCTATGAACATAAGGGCGGTTCCCCCTAAAAGAGTCCCTATTGGCCAGCAGGAAAGTTGGATAAATGGCACAATGAGTCATAATATTGACAATGGGGTAAAAGTTCTTAAAATTGGCAAAGTAATGGGGCTATTCATGAGGAAGGAAGGAGTCCACTTAATAAAACATTGAAAAAAAAAACTTTTGACTTGAGAGTTCAGTAGATATATAGTATTTAGTCTTATAAAATCTAATCTATAGCAGAAGTTGTGGACAACTGTACATAGTCTATTGTAAATGTAGTTGCCTTTTTTAATGTAAAATGGAAAGTTTCAGTGAAAGTATTCATTTAAAGTTTGATTAAAATGTAGTTACCTTTTTAATGTAAAATGGGAAGTTTCAGTGAAAGTATTAATTTAAAGTTTGATTAGTTCTGCCTTTATCTTGTGTTGTCCCAGTTTTAGTTTGTTTATTTTGAAAGTTTTAAAATTTAAATGCTGTTAGTATTAATGTATTTTATACTTTAAAGATATATATAGTTTGCTCCCTAGACCTTTAAACTTAAAAATATACCCAAAGACTCCCTGTACAATTTTGTTTTTAAAGTTCTATGGACATCTGGGCGGTTCCCCCTAAAAGAGTCTCTATTGGCCAGCAGAAAAGCTGGATAAATGGCACAATGAGTCATAATATTGACTATGGGGTAAAAGGTCTTAAAATTGCCAAAGTAATGGGGCTATTCATGAGGGAGGAAGGAGTCCACTTAATAAAACGCGGAAAAAAAGGTCCGTAGGTAGTATTTAGTCTTATAATAATAGTAATCTATACCCTGTTTATTATATAGGTAGGCTAGAAATTGTTTTATCTATACAGTTACTGTACCATTTCCCTTCTATCTATTCTATATTTATTTTAGTTGTATAGAGTTGTATTGGCCGTAATTCAAAAAGGACTAGAGCAAATGAGCTGTAAATTTCTACCCATTCCCTGGCTGATGGTTTCGAAATCTTATAATTATAGGTTAATGTTCAAGATGTTCTGCATAGTAGTTTGGAATCCTGTATAGGTTGTTGTTGTTGTTCCCCAAGCTGCCTGGCCGAACAGCCCCGAGCAATTCCAAGGCCATAACCGAGCGCCCCCACAGAACCCTCCCTGCCGACCACAATAAAGCCTGGGTGACCGAAGCCACTCCATGGCGGGGAGCTGAGGAGGGTGCGGAAACGCCCGGGAAACCAAAGCCCCACCCAGGGCCCTGTGCCCCTCAGCAATTATGAAGAGAAAGTTGAGGGGCAAGGGAAAAATGTGACGCTTTGGCTTCCAATCTTGGTAGATTGGAAGGTCAATCCACGGAAAAGACGCCGTCACTTGAGATCTAGAAAATATATAAGTTAAAGGAACAGTCAGAGTAAGCTATGGGTATGGCAGAGATCGCTCAGTTCTCACTCTGATAGACCAGCCCATCACCACATGACTAGAACCCAATCCTCTCGGCATCAGCTAGGAAAGGCCCTAGAAAGCCATCTTTGGCGGGGGGGATAGCTCCCCTATTTCAACCCCTTTCGGGGTCGGGCACCCGCCCTCCTGTATAGGTTATAGCTACCGGTGTAATATGACTCATTGAGGTATAGATGTTGATGGTAAAGAATTATGGGTCACTTTTAATGAAAATAATTATTTTAGAGTATACAAATTTTGTTTGTAATTTGAACGGTAACTTTTGAGTTATTTTTTAATTAATATGTTCTCTCCACCAACCAACTTTACTCCTAAACTCGATTAATGAAATTAACGAACACATGTGGCAGTCCAGGGATTCGAACCTAGGATGCTCACACCGAAAATCAACACACTTATGCATTGCACCAGGGAGTTAATAATCAAAACTCCCTAAACAAAATCCGTGAAAAAAAAAAATCATTTAAATTTATCGGAAATTATGTTTTGGAAACAAAACTTCTGATCGGACTATAAGTGCCGATCTCAAATCCAAACCCTTGACAAGTGAAGCAGCCCTAAACAGGGTTGCCTGGAACGCCGCCATTAGGACAAGAGACTGAAACTGCACGGGTGTGTGGAGCATTCGGTCTTAAAATGTTATGCATGTATATCCACATCTATACCATGGAATCCACTAACCTATTTGTCTACGCTTCACAGCACAAGGATCGTACAGCCGACCAAGACCTTCCCAATGTCTCAAGATTATCTCCAGCTCATAGTCTGAAGATAAGAACCTTCGCCAAATCAACGTCCGAAGATAAACGTCGCTACTCTCTCCAATCGTCTTTCTTCAATCTTCTACAACTCTGCACTACACGTCGCTTCTGTCGCTAAGGTTGGTGTTTTAGACAGGATATATTATAAGTTATGCTGGATTTGTTGGTTGTAAATTAACGGCCCTTGTTGAAATTAGTCTGACAATGTTGGTTAAGAATGATCCGCTCCTCCTCCTCCTCCCTTCCCCCCTATAAAATGTAGAAGTAATAATGAGCAAAATTTATAGATAAATATATAAATAAATGGTTAAACTTGCAAAATAAAAATCAAAAATGACAAAGACCATATAAAGGGCAAAGAACTAATCAAAATTGCTGTGGAAATCATTCTTCATACAAATTATAAATAAAAACAAATAATTAAATGTACTGAATTTCGGTGTGAGCATCCTAGGTTCGAATCCCTGGACTGCCACATGTATTTGTTGGTTTCAATAATAATTAAACTGAAACTTTCAATGTGCTCTAAAGCAATTTTGCGTTAAAATTGCTGATAGTATTTTATAGAATTGGCTTTAAAGTTTGTGGCAAAGTATAAAATATTATTAATCTACTTGATGTCTAAAGTGGGCAATAGAGCAAACTTTGGTTGGATACTTTATACAGCAATGAAATAAAATGACCGTGCAATGAATTATAATATTTAAAAGAAGTTTTGCAAATGTTTGGTATTGCGTTTTCCAATAAAGTAAAAATTAATATATAAAACTATAAAAGTAACTAAAAGTTAGTGTTCAAATTAATATAACAAACAATTAATAATTATCTTAACTCGCTAAACAAAATATGTGGAAAAATTAATGTAAATATATGGGAAATTAAACTTTGAAAACGACAAACTTATAATATTGCGAAATGGAATTAACTTGGACCGAATTGGAATAAGTTACTTTTAAACAAAAAATCCAAAATCTTTGCTATTGCAGAAGCAAATTGACAGTAGAAAGTAATCTCTGGTCCCACAGTACGGTAACTTTATCTATATACAGTCGGCCCCGCAAGGGTGCGATTCTCCAACCGTGCGGCAGATGTCCGTGTGGTGCTTATAATCCAGGGGTGCGAAAAAAGCAAAGTGTGCGTTTTTTTTGCCCAATAACCCCTGAAAAACATGAACTAAGGAAAGAATACCTGTACAGTATAGAAATGGGATTAGATATTAGATAGAATATGGGTATTACACTCACTTTGGATGGTTTATGTATGCGTGGAGGTTGGGATGTTGGTCTTACTGAGGGTCCGAGGCTCCTCAGTAAGACCAAAATCCCAACCTCCACGCATACATAAACCATCCAAAGTGAGTGTAATGCCCCTATTCTATCTAATATCTAATCACATTTCTATACTGTGCAGGTATTCTTTCCTTGGTTCATGTTTTTCAGGGGTTATTGGGCGAAAAAAGGGTAAGTTTGAAGAGTCCCCGGACTACATAGTGAATTTCCCATAGGTTCTTAAGCTCCAAGGGTGCGCGCATGTCTCGGACTTAGGTAACCGCACCCTTGTGGGGCCCACTGTACTCTGTACTTTAACTTTATCTATATACATACTCGGTCACAGTGTTGGTGGTGTCAAAAAATCTGTGATAAGCTGATAACCCAGGTTCGAATCCCGGTGGAACACATATGCTTTTAAAATTTAAAACTTGCAAACTAAGTCAAAGTAGTTAATTTAATTAAGTGTTTGGTGTGGTGAAATTAATCAAATATAGATTATGTATAGAGTGTCGTATTTGCTTATATTTTATTACTTAGTTTGCTCTAGATCTCAATCGAGCTTAAAACCAAGAACCCCTTGTACATTTTTAGATAGAAAAATGTCCCTCTTTTTATTATAATCTGTGCCCATGACAGGAACTTGATCACCAGTTCAAGAAAGTATCGGCTGCTAATACCGGGCTATGAAAGGAGCGCGGCAGATAGGAGTATTGACTTGGCGTACTATAATCTGGGCATTTGACGGCAGACTGTTCATCGGTAAATGTTGAGAAAGTATCGGCCGTTAGTACCGGACCTTGAAGGGAGCGCGGCGGATATGATTATTGACGTTGAAAGGAACGGTCTGTCCCATGGTGCCCTGAATCCTCCCCCCCTCCCTCCCTCCCCATTTTCATTACAATCTCCAAATCCAGCCTAACGTGATATATCCTCTATAAACATGAATGTAGCCAAATGATATGCTTACAGGGTAAACTTTAAAATGATACTAGTGAACAATGTTAGGATGCTTAATATAACTGTATGATAGTGGTGGAAGAATAGGTACGGTTACGATGGATTTTAAAATTTTGGCATGATTTGATGGCGTAATGGTTAAAGTATGACCTTTCATGTTAATTTTCTTGATGGCGTAATGCATAAATGTGGAATTTTGGCGAGTATCCTAGGTTCAAATCCTTGGGAGTGAATCATGTATTTGCTGATTTCATTGAGTTTAGAAGTAATGTTGGTTGATGAAAAAATATGAATTTATAATTTTGCTTTGACCTCAAAGACACTCTTTCAAAATAAATTTGTGCATTTTTCGGTAGAAAAATGGCTCGGCGGGTTTCTCCTAAAGTGTATGAATAATCTGAAAATTGCCAAAAAAAAAAAAAATGGGCAAATGTCATAATGTTTAACTATCTTTTTAACAGTTTGATTACTATTTAACTTGATGCAGTTTTTACCACCATACACTCCCTGCTAAATACTGGGCTAGGGTGGGTGCCCTGATGATCGGGGATTTCAGTGAACGGTTATCACAAATTTATAGAAAAGTGTTCACTAAATGTAAATCCAGACTTTAATTCCTGCTTTATTGTAGTTTCTTTCAATTTTATTAAGTTTATGAAGGGTGTATGGCATCAAAGAGTATTTGATTCATACTAATCTTTCATTAGCTTAATAAAACTGTCTAAGGGTAGCTGTGATGAAAGTAAAATTAAAGTTATTAGAGATAATATCGGAATCTTGCCAAAACTGTAATCCCGTAACCTATCTACTTATCCGGAATGTGAATGGAGGAGTGCCAGAAGGGATCTGCCCCTTGTACAGTACTGCTACCCTAAAATGGGGATTGAATGCAGTAAGTTAGTTAAGATATTGAATATTGGAACCGCGGAGCATACCTCTCGGGCGGGGGGAGATGGTTTTTGGGTGGGGGGATTTACTTCAAAATTAAATATAATTTTGGTGTGAGTATCCTAGGTTCGAGTCCTTGGAGTGCCACATGTTTTTCTTGATTTCATTGAGTTTAGAAGTAAAGTTGTTGGTGTAATGGCTTAAGGTGCTTATGTTCTGGGTGTGGTGTCCCGGGTTCGAATCCCGGGAGGATCATATGATGCCATTAGTTTATTAAATTCTGGTTGTGGTGTCCCGGGTTCGAATCCCGGGAGGACCATATGCTTTCAACAGTTTATTAAAGTAAATTTGAGTTTGTAATTGATAAGAATGGGGTGGTACTTATTAGATTTATAACTTTTATTTAAATGGGGTGGTACTTATTAGATTTATTACTTTTATTTTTATTGTTTTGTTAGTATATTCTTGGAGATAGGGGGTGGGATTATGCTAGGAAGGGTAAGTTTAAATTTAATGTTTTTAGCTGTAGAACTGTTATTTTATTTGTTTTTTTTATTATATTCCGGGCCCACGACTGCAGCCTGAAAACTAGTACGGTCATTCATAACAGTCTCCTGCTAGTACGCAACAAGGTTGTCAATAAGTAGTGATTCCGAACGTCAGGTCCTGCCCCCGAGGTGCCCGGGATATAGGGATGAACGGAGAGAGCGAGAGTTTGTTTATGTAGGCTTAGCTTCGGGGTATTAATTGTTCCACTGGTATCATTTAGATTCCTTCGGAAGCAATGTTTGGAGAGTCTTGGCTCCCTCGGTATTAAGATGCGCATAAAGTTTATTCGATCTTTATATAATTTCTGTGTTTTAGGAAGGTCTTTGGCAACTCAAATCTACCCAATATATCGTAGCCTTGTGCATAATTCTTTAACGGTCTTTATAGCGTAATGCATAAATGTGCAGAATTTCTGCGTCTCCTAGGTTAGAGTCCTTGGAGTGCCACATGTACAGTATTTTTTAATTAAATTTACTTTAGTAATATCCTTGGTTCGAGTCCTTGGAGTGTCCCATGTATTTTTCATTGAGTTTAGAAGTAAAGTTTGTTGGTGAAAAAATATGAATCCATAGATCCTTCCTAAGGTGAATAAAAGCATTTAATGATCGAATAAACTGAACGCTTCCTAATCCTGAAGGTGTTTATTAACTTAAAAGAATTTCCATCCTGGTGTTTTGGAAATATTTTAAGTTTGTAAGGGTTCTGTAAACATTGCTAACGGAGTAAATTTATACAAATCGAACTTGGCAAGGTAAAAGTGAATGGGAGAGCTTTGGTTACTGATTAGTTGCTTTCGTTAACTCTCCTAAGTTAAGGAAAGGAATTTATGTGCAGTATCCAAGCTTTAACCTAATTTATTTTACCGACGCTGATTTTAATGCACTATTGTAAGTTTTTGACATTTTTTGCTCCATTGGTAAATAAAGAAAAATATGAGATGTGAATTGTATATATACCATCTAAGCCCATTATACATTTTGATATGCTGTATTGTTCAATGGATAGGGTTAGGCTGAAAATAGAAGTACCTAGTTGTAGTAGTGACTAGTTATAAATAGTAAAATATGCTAGGAATAAGTTTGGTAAAAGATCTGATAATGATTGGTTAGTATAAAGCAAGAGCAATTTTGGCGTAAGTGAAACTCAATTCTAGTTTGGGAGACTAAACTAATAATAACTGATAATATAGTAATAAGACTGAATTAACTAATAATAATAGGCAAATAACTGAAATAAGTTTGCAGTCAATTTTTTTATTTGATACGGTACTCTCTTGAAGAATATACAGTACTATATATTATAGTTGCAAATGCAGTATCCCTAAGTGAAGTGTTGGTATAAAACTTTTAAATTATAAATTAAATGTATAAGTAAAAGATTTACCTAGTGGTGTAATGAGTAATTAAAAAATAAATTAGGAATGGAAGCAAACCTTAATTGTCCATTTATAACTTTAGATCCTTCCTAAGCTGAGTAAAGTGGATTAATGGTCTCTATAAATTTTGAAAAGTAGTTTAATAGGCTGGAAGGCTAAGAATTCAATAACAAATGTTAGCCTGAAGAAAGTAACTGTTGGTCATTTATATAAAGTCCAGTGAAGTGTAAGACTAGTGTAATCTATATAATCTGGGCTGAAAATATGACTGATGCTCTGAGGAATTTGCCTATAAAATAAGATACCCTGGCTCACTCTTCCCAAATGCTAGAAATATTAGCTTCTATTACTCTAGTACAGTACAGGTACCAGTTATCTGAAAGTAAATTTGTGGTCAGATTATTGTAGATTTCTGTAAACTCTAATTGGTCATTGGGAATACTGTACATATATATGATCTATAGCTGTATTTAGGAGGGAGGATTGAAAAATAGTTATAAATTTTACGGTATACATCTTTAAAATACTTTGAATCTGAAGGTTACATTTGTTATTTTTGCTTATGGCTGAAACCTGGTTATAGCTTATGAGAAGAGTAGTTATTAATACAGTACTGTACCTATATATGGTAATAAGTATTATCTTTTATGGTACTAGGGAAGACTGATGGAGATAGTGATGCCTTGGTCTACAGTATAGTACAGTATGAAAGTTAGATTTTAGTTATAGGTATAATTAATAGGGTTTTAGTTCATAGTTTTATAAATTACTACATTAGGTATAATTAATAGGCTTTTAGTTAGTTCATAGTTTTATTGAATGATTAGTAGGATTGGTATAGGTTTAGTTCATACATAGTTTTATACAATGATTACTACATTTGTAAAGGGCTTATTTGTTATATTTATGATTTATGTATTTATTTGTCTGTTTAACATGGAGCTAAAAATGAAACTAACCCATGGTGTATTAATCCTTTTGGAATGCAATATATTTTTCCATATTCTGGCTTTTTGACAAATTTGAGCAGTTTAAGCGGGACATTTGAGAGTGTAAAGGGCAATGACTAGATCAACCTTGTGACTCTCACAGGCCCTACCTAAGCTGAATAAATAATCTATTAACCAGAATAAAGGAAGTAATTGTATACTGAAAGTTAAGGTGCAAGTTCTGTTTGTGTAGATGATTAAAGTTTACTTTTTGAGATGCAGTTATAGATGATTCATAATTATTCTGATTGAGTTTTAATTTGGACAACTTGAAACTTCAATAGAAAGATTCATAACAAAATATTGCTTGCAAAATAGACTTGGAAATTAAAGTAATTAAATTATACTCTGGGAAATTAAAGTAATTAAATTATACTCTGGTATATACCCCATAATTTGGGTTTGCCGACTTGAGATTGAGCCCGCACAGGGAGTTTAACATTCAAATAAATATCATTTTTGGAATATTTGAGCATTTGTCCAAAGACTGAAAATTTAAATTAATGAAATTGGGTATTTATGTATATACTCCGGCACATACCCCATAGCTGGGGTTGGCAGACTTGACAGCTCAAATGGAAATTAAAATTTAATTAAATCTTAGTGTTTGTCAAAATACTTTGCATTTAAAGTAATTAATTTTGGAATTTGTATATACTCTGGCACATACCCCATAGGTGGGGTTGGCCAACTTGAGACGGCAGGAAAAAATTCTATCTATATACTCGGGCCCAATCGCAATTTTCCTAGAAGAATAAAAATAAAATAGAAGTACTAGAAATTTTGCAATATTTAAAAGTTTTGTCATTTTTCTATTATGTCTACTCAAAGTTGTCTTTATTAATACTGGATATAGAAGTTATGCATATTTTTCTACAACTGCATAATACAGTAATGGAATGATATTTTAGAATGTGCATTATTTGGTATATGTTTGAAGACTAATTCAGTATTGATTTATGAAGGCAATGTTAATTTCCTCTGAAAATATAAGTCATGGTATATTTAAGAGGAAATTTATATATACCAAAATGAAAATATATGAAGTAGAAATGATTTTACTCTATATACTTTAGTAGGTGTTGTCAAGGACTACTCGACATCACTAAAAGTTTGCACATTCTAAAATTTATTCCGTTGAGATACTCTTTAGCCATAAATAAGTACATGCTATGGAATCTATTGAACCTATTGGAGAAAAAGTAATTTAGGGTACAGCATAAGATTTGTATGCAGTGTTTTATTAATAGAAAATGCCCACTGAAATCAAATATTTATGGAAATGTACTTGTGCATTTTGATATATATTAATGTCCCTTGATTTTTGTGATGGTATTTATATTGATATTGCAAAGAAAATAGACTGCTTGCAAATCTGGTTCTGTATTTTAATATATGATAGGCCAACCTTTTGAAACTCTAAAAGGCTAGAAGAAATGGGCTGAAAGTTTTCTATCCTATTCCCTGGCTGACTCTTCCCAAATTATGAAAATCCCATGCTTGATTCCCTTTTATTGATGTTAATGGTAAAGAATATTTGGCAATTATAAGTCTTCTATTATAATTAAGCCAGATATCTTTGCCACTAAGATTAATAATGGGTAATCAGTTTGTGAGATTTCTATAAGTTTGGAAGAGTTTACCAGGAAATAGGTGTGGTAATACAGTTTATTTACTTTAGCCTTTTTAGTTAACTCATTGATGAATATGAATCACTAAGTTAATTTTGGTTACCCGACTATTATATGCAGCTTAGGAAGACTAGCAATGAGAGGGGTAATAGTAATTTATTAACCCTTGAGATTGATTTGGTACTTCCTAAGCTGAATATAATTGAATGCTAGCCAATATTCCCAAAGTGCATCATATTTGAATTGGTTCAGAATTTTGGCCTTTATATAGCTATAATTACTGAAAGTGATTATCAGCCCCTTGATAAATATGAGTAAGTTAATTCTGGATATTTGATTATTTTATGTTGCTTTGGAATTATTTTGGCATTTATGCTCTTCATTATTCCTTAAGTGCATAGAATTTCTCTTAGCCAGCATGACTTGTTAATTCTGGCTATTGGATGATTTTTATTAAGCTTTGGAAGGTTCTGGGTCTAATGGAGTTTTATACTTTATTATTCCTAGAGGTTTTCCTGAAGTGCATACAATTTCTTAGCCAGCATGGCTTATTCTTTTATGAGAGGGTTAAAGGTTCATGATTCCATTCCATTGGTGTACTTATTTTTGCTTAAGAGTGTACTGTATCATGTAAGCAATGGTTTGGCTGCATTTATGTAAGTTTAAAACTTTATATCTTGGGTTTGCATATGTAAATGTGGTTTGTTTATCACCGACTGAAAAAATCTGCCAAAATACCTTAAAGATTTAAAAATAACTGGTTGATTTAAAAGTATTTAAATTGGTAAAAATATATTATTTTATGATGCATATGCCATTTATGAAAATACATACTTTGCATGGTAAGTGAAAATATCACAACATGCAAAGAAAGTAATATTTTCATGAATAACATGCATAATAAAAGTAATATTGTTACCATATACAGATTTTACTATGAGTTCTTTACGGACTGTTTTTATAAATCATTAAGTTTTTGGCTGTTATGTGATAGTTTACCATATTTATATACTGCACACTCATGATATAAAGTTTAGCAACCTAGAATGAACAGTTTGACAACCAAAAGATCATTATGGACTGGATATGTTCAACCATCATTACTGAACCAAAGTTCTTTTAAGTAATTTGGTTGAATGTTCTAGAAGCATAACGATAAAGTTCAGAGTCATCATTATTTGTCTAGTCTTAAGATAGCAAGTAATGTTTCTGTGACAGTCTTTGGTTGTGTACTGTTTTTTCTGGGTTGCAGGTGTTCTTAGTGCATTTCAAACTTAACCTCCATAGCCCATGCTTGTCATGAGCTCTATTAACCCTTTTGGTACTGTCACTATATCTGTCTAGACTCGGATGATTTTACTCAGCTTAGAAAGGACCTCTTTCCTAAGCTGACTAAAATCTTTTGAGGTTAGCCAGAATAAGTAGTGACAGTACTGAAAGGGTTAATTGAGCAATGACAAGACTGGCTATGTGAGGTTAGAAATGCACAGAGTTGCTGGGCCAATTGTGGTTGGTCAAGTAGAATCTATCTCCACAAATATCTTGATAGAAAAGTGTTTGCAGGGTGAAATGTTTGGGTTTCACCCCATAGACTTTGACTGATTTCCCCCAGAAGTCCAGCTTTGAGGCTGGACTTTAGCAAATTTCTGGGGGGGGGGTTGTGACTGAAATTTTTCAAAGTCCAGTGGAACTTGACTTGTGAAATTTTCCAAAGTTTTACACCTGAATTTTGTTTAAGTTCCACTTTGAAACATTTTCCCGAACATATCTGAATTTTCCAAAGTCCTAACCAATGAAATTCTTTCCTGAGTCTGGACTTTGAAAGTTTGAAAAAATTTGGTGGTTTGGACTTTAGAAAATGTTGCATGTGCACAGTTCCGATATGTTTGGAGCGGCAAAATTTTGGAATTCTAAATTCCATTCATTGACTTTTTTGGGGCTATGATTTTTTCTTTAACAAAATACTCTTACAGTCTAGCCTTTGGTATGAACCTGTGAACTGTATCCTATTACATGTATTATAATAAATATAAAGATATTATGGTATTCAAAACTTTTACTGCATTTCCAAATATTAATAGTAACTACTAGTTCCATCACTTACAAACATTAGGCTTTGGGATTATCAACAACTATAGTCTGCCGTTTTAAATAGATAACATTTGAATACTTTAGTATCACAACAATTATAGATTTTTAAAGCATCGGTGACAATGATATACAGTACTTTCAATTGATTACTATACAACTCAACTTTATAAAGCAGCATTGACTTATGATTAAGTCATTGGACATGACAAATTTAAAACTTCCAAAGACGATAAGGGCAAAATAACTTAGGAAAATATGATAAACTTAATAAGTTTTAAAGTTTTGTTAATTATACTTATTTCTGTCTAATAAAATTGACCTGGTATACTTGTTTCTCAATAAACCTTGTAACATTTGTCTGCCAAATTATAAACTAAAACTTGGACTACACAAGATAGTAATCATGGACTTAACAAGAATATAAATTTCTGAGTACAGTATATACTGATAGTTAATTATACAAATAAAAGTTCAATTATTGGTACTGAGAAATACAACATAGTAAGCACCTGCCTGAGCATATTACGGATAATTATACAAATAAAAGAAGATCAATTATTGGTACTGAGAAATACAACATAGTAAGGACCTAAGTAAATATGCCATACCTATATTGCTAAGCAATGTTTCATCAATAAATTAAAATTACAAACTCAAAATAACTATCATTCATCAGACAAATATTACCATAATAAAAACCAAAAGAACTTATCAACATTGTGGAAGCTATGCTTGAGCAACAAAATTAAAGGGAAATCAAGCATCAACAGGTATCTAATGACTGGATGCTCAAGACAACTAAATGCACAAACAATAATGACCAACCTAATTTGTTTTTAATGAGAAATGAAGTAAAGCAAATATTCAAACCAATAGACCTAAACTTGCAAAATAAACAAACAGACGAGACAATATAAAGAACAAAACAAGCAACTCTCACATTAAAATAAGCAACATCAACTCATTCAATACCAGAGGTCCTTTTTATAATCTGACGGCAAGACTATTTTATTCAGCTTAGGAAGGACCTCTAGCAAAAATAAGGCTTCAATATATCTCAACCACTGTATTCAGCTTAGGAAGGACCTCTAGCCAAAAATAAGGCTTCAATAATATCTCTACCAACCCTTTTAACAACCAATCTTCAAAATATAGCCACAATACAAATCTAACACACATCGCTGGTACTCAAAGGGTTAACGGACAAAAACAATGCAAAATGATAGCTGTTGATATAGGTTAAGTGCACACACAACATATATACAGAGTGTACACATGCCTTAATCATATTGCAACATGTACTTTCAGGGCAATACTATCATTGTTTAATATCCCATGATAATTACCGTACTCTGTAGTATCGGCAGCGTTGCACCAAATATATCCAGCACCGCTGCACATGTTTTCATCAGTAACATCCGGTCGGCACTCAGCATAGCAGTGCCACCCCAGCTCTGTATATCTTTGGCTAATAAGACCCTATAAACTTATCTCTGGAATTTTATTCTACATCCTTTTGCAAGAAAGGATTATCAAGGTTTTAGCTATACATGACAACCATACATGGCGCAGTGTGTTGATACGAGCCAAGACCGGATTCTCAGCCAGCCATCTTGCAAGACCTCACCTCTCCAGCCCTGGATATATTATTGTGCAGTGCTTTGCAGTGAAGTACTTTTAAGAGTGTAGTGCAGTGCCTTTATTATATGTCCCATGTCATTTGTGCCCATTCCCAACTTGCTGTGAGGGTTATAGCCGCCGAAACAGAGCTGGACAAGAGCTAGGAGCAGCATACCCTCCCTCTCTGACGGCTCCAGCCACACTGAACTCTGCAGCTAAGCTACCACCCCTCACGCCCTCCAGCTGTGCCGGTACATGCACACACGCACATCGTTGCCAAGCCTACCGCACTCACTCACTCACTCACTCAAGCACAGATAATTTCTCTCACTATTAAATAAACTGTTCCAGTTGTACTGCACATTTTCATCGTTCCTGCAAGACTACAGTGTGTCAGCTATCAACCAATTATGGAGGGAGATGAGCAGATTCATGGGGAGCCCAGAGACACCCCACACGACCATACTGGGGAGGGAGATAATGGTGGAGATACTGTTGGAGTTGCTGGTACGGGGTACCAGTCAGTTCATTCCACTCCAACCTCTCCTCTCACCACCCCTCATTTTACTCCACCTCCCCCCACTTTACCTCCCCTACACTATAGGGGGATGCCACCCCTGTCACCACACCCTGCAAGTCTACAACCTACCACAAGTGCAGACCTCCTTCAGCTCATACAGTATATGGAGCAATGCAGACAACGGGACGACTATACCAGAAGACAGGAGGAGGACCGCAGACAACAGGAGGACTGCAGAAGATGGGAAGAGGAAAACCGCCGACAGGAGGAGGAAACAAGACGACGCACGGAGGAGGACTACAGGAGACAGATGGACGATGCCAAGTTCTCCGCCCTTGTCCAGGCTCTGGCCCAAATTACCCCACCTGCCGCCGCACCTACACCTACCTCAACGGGGAAAACACCCAATTCCACAACATCCTCCACCTCCACCACAGAAGGCTATCACCCAGAACCCGCCGCCCCTTCGTGCTGATGCCACCTTCCAGGTTTTCAGGGAATGGAGGCGTCGATGGGACGATTACTCTATTATGGTGGACTTATCTAAACTACCGAGGGAGAAACAACTGATCCAGATGCGGATGTGCTTAACCCTGGAGACACAGCGGCTTTTGGAGCACACCTTAAGCATACCCCCTGACACCGACAAGACCGTTGATGCAATCCTCGATGCACTTCAGGAGCACATAAAGAATTCTCGCAATGAAGCACTCCGTCGCAGGGACCTGTTCAGCTGCAAGCAAAAACAGGGCGAGTCATTCAACAACTTCTACGTCCGCCTCTGCCACATCGCCGAAGAAATTGACGTCTGCCCAGGGAACTCTTCAGCCTGCAAGGAGACCCAACTCAAGATGGTCATTCTGATGGGCATACATGACGAAGAACTTGTACAGAAGCTGCTTTCCCTCGACGCCACCCCTTCATTACAGGACATCGTCAACACTTGCCGTTCCTACGAGGCCACTCTAAGCGCTACGTCAGCCATACGTGCCCCACCGTCCCAGGTTAACGCCGTGTCAGCGTACAAGCAGAACAAGCAAGTTAAGCAACGCGACAAGTTCTCCACATCGCAACAGTCCTTGGCGTCGGCTGCCGCCTGCCAGCGTTGTGCTCGCCGGCACGACAAGAACAAGTGCCCGGCTGAAGACTACACCTGCACTAACTGCGGCCGTCGTGGTCATAAGCCTAGGACTCCTGCTTGCCCTGCAGCCACCGCCCAGTGTCGTCGCTGCAACCATATGGGCCACTACGACAAATGCTGCAGATCTTCCAAGACGCCCGCCACACAGGACAACAACGCTTCCTCCCACAACAAGTCTACAGCAAAGAAGACCACAAGTTGCCGACGTGTGGGATCACCTGTTCAGGCACCCACACTGACATCCGTGAGTCTCACCTACAGCGGCACCACTAGAAAACTCCACATGCTTCCTGACACAGGTGCAGACATCACAGTGATCGGCCGACGACACCTCGACATACTTCGGATTCCTATCAGCAGCCTACGACCTCCGCCTCCGACAACAACGCTCAACGCGGATGGCTCTGCAATGGCTCCTGCTTTGGGGACGTTTCATGCACAACTCACCATCAGCAAACGCTCCTGTTCGGCCACAATCCAAGTCCGCGAGGGTGTTCAGACGCCGCTTCTGTCCAAACGCCACTGTCAAGCATTGGCCATCATCTCAGCAGAATTCCCCAAGCCAATTCTACAGGTTAAACATATCTACAGGTGTAAGGAGCTACCCTTCACAGCCACCACATCACCTGCACAAGCCAAGGAGTTCTTTCTTCGAGAGTTCAAGGACGTTTTGGTCTCCAAGGAGGATCTCCAGACAGCTCCACTCAAGCCTATGAAGGGTCCCCCAATGCGGATCCACCTCAAGGACGATGCCGTGCCTTTTGCCATCTACACACCGCGGAAGATCCCCTTTGCTTTCAGGGACAAAGTAAAGCAGGAGCTGGACTCGCTAGTGGCACAAGGTATCATTAAACCGGCCGGCGATGAACCTTCAGAGTGGTGCCACCCCCTCGTCGTCGTCGCCAAGCCCAACGCCGAAGTTCGCCTCACCGTAGACCTACCAAGCTCAACTGCCAAGTTTTCCGCCCAGCCCACCCCTCACCGACGCCTTTCGAAGCGATCCGCAGTGTGGCCCCACAGGCGAAATTCTTCACGATGGCAGTGAGTGGATATTGGCAAATGGAACTTGCGGAGGAGGACCATCATCTCACAACTTTCATCACTCCTTATGGCCGTTTCCAACACTGTAGAGGTCCAATGGGTTTCGCTACGACAGGTGACGCCTTCTGCCTTCGCGGTGATAGGGCCCTCCAAGGGGTGCAAAATTGTGCCAAGGTTGTCGACGACGTGCTGCTCTACGACGAGGACTTCAACACACATCTTCAGCGTATCCATGAAGTGCTCATACGGTGCCGCGACAGTGGGATCACACTCAACAAGGACAAGTTCGTGGTCGCCGCACCCAGTGTGAACTTCTGTGGGTACACGCTCTCAGGTGAGGGCATCTCGGCTGACCCTGGCAAAGTCGGAGCGATCAAGGAATTCCCCACACCAGCCAACATCACCGACCTTCGCTCCTTCATGGGTTTGGTGAACCAGCTGGCGGAGTTCACCCCCGACATCGCCACTGCCGCTCAGCCCCTGCGCCCCCTGATGAGCCCGAAGAGGTCGTTTATGTGGACCGCTGACCATGATGAGGCTTTCCGCCGGGTCAAGGCTGCCCTGCTCAGTCCACCCGTCCTGGCCCCATTCGACCCTTCCCTACCAGTGATTCTACAAACTGATGCGTCCCGCCTCAACGGTATTGGATACGCCCTCCTACAGGATCATGGCAAAAAAAAAAAAAAAAAAAACGTCTCCGCTTAGTTCAGTGTGGCTCGAGGTTCCTAAGCGACCCCGAGTCCCGCTATGCCACCATTGAGCTGGAGATGCTAGCCGTGGTCTGGGCCATGTCCAAGTGCAAGTTCTACCTCATCGGGCTGCAACACTTCACCCTCATGACGGACCATCGCCCCCTCATCCCCATCTTCAACAACTACACCCTTGATGCGGTTGAAAATCCCCGCCTCCAACGTCTGAAGGAGAAAGTCGCACCTTACCTCTTCACAGCCGTCTGGCGCGCTGGCAGGTTACTCTGCATCCCTGATGCGTTGTCACGGGCCCCTGTCAGCCACCCGACGCCAGAGGATGAGTTAGCATGTGCCGACGCCACGGTTCACCTCAGATCCCTCGTGATTGTCGCCGCCGCCGCCGCCGACGTCAACTCTCCTTCACAGGACGCAGACAGGATTCTCCAGGACTCAGAGACGCAGCCAGAGCGGATCCTGTGTACATCCGCCTGCGTGAGTGCGTTACTTCGGGTTTCCCCACCAACCGCTACGACCTGCACAACTCTCTACTCCCATTTTGGAAACTCCGAGACTACCTGTCAGCAGATGATGAACTCGTCCTGTACGGAGCGAGGGTTGTGGTTCCTGAAGCCCTCCGCCGCCGCACCTTGGCTCGCCTGCATGATAGTCACATTGGCGTGGAGGCCACTAAGCGTAGGGCGCGACAGGCTGTCTTTTGGCCTGGCATCAACTCGGACATCGCCAACACAGTTCAAGCTTGTGAGCCGTGTCAGGTCTTACAGCCTAGTCAGCAGCAGGAACCCATGATCAACGACGACAACCCAACTAGGCCTTTCGAGTCTGTTTCAGCCGACTTCTTCGCTGTGGCGGGGAAATCCTTCCTCGTCGTAACAGACCGACTCTCAGGCTGGCCCGTTGTCGTACCCTGCAAAGGAGATACTACCGCTTCAAACACCATCAGGGTCTTCTGCCGCTACTTCAGGGAAGTTGGTGTACCCCTCCGCCTACGTACAGATGGAGGCCCACAGTTTACTAGCCGTGAGTTCCGGGACTTCATGGAGCGTTGGGGAGTCAATCACTTGGTCTCTTCCCCACACTACCCACAATCCAACGGTCATGCCGAGTCTGCCGTCAAGTCCGTCAAACACCTCATACTGAAGACGGCTCCCTCAGGCAACATCGACTGTGAGGACTTTGACCGTGGACTGTTGGAGCTCCGTAACACCCCGAACTTCACAGGCCGCTCCCCGGCACAAATCTTGTATGGCCACCCACTACGGTCTTGTGTCCCTGCTCATCCCCAGTCCTTTGCAGCAGAGTGGCAAGCCAAGGCCGAGGACTGTGACCGCCGTGCAGCCGCCCACACTGCACTGGTGCAGAGAAACTATGACCAGCACGCACGCCCCCTTCCCAGGTTGAGAGTCGGCACCACAGTGCGGATCCAAGACCCGACTTCTCACTGCTGGGACAAGGTTGGGGTCGTCATGGGCTGCGGCAGGTCCAGGGATTATGAGGTTCGTCTCCCCAGTGGTAAGATATATTGGCGGAACCGTCGCTTCCTCCGCCCAGTGAATTCCCCTGGTGTTGAACCCCTCCCCCATAACCCTGAGATCCCTGTGTCTTGCACGGACCCAGAAAGAGAGTCCTTCACTTCCCCCATGGCCCCACGTAGGTCTGAAAGGCTCCTAGAAAAAGAGTCGGCTCGACAACGTCTTGCGAGTTTGAAGGGGGAGGGAGGTGTTGATATAGGTTAAGTGCACACACAACATATATACAGAGTGTACACATGCCTTAATCATATTGCAACATGCACACATGTACTTTCAGGGCAATACTATCATTGTTTAATATCCCATGATAATATACCGTACTCTGTAGTATCGGCAGCGTTGCACCAAATATATCCGGCACCGCTGCACATGTTTTCATCAGTAACATCCGGTCGGCACTCAGCATAGCAGTGCCACCCCAGCTCTGTATATCTTTGGCTAATAAGAACCTATAAACTTATCTCTGGACTTTTATTCTACATCCTTGTGCAAGAAAGGATTATCAAGGTTGTTGTAGCTATACATGACAACCATACCTCTAGCAAAAAATAAGGCTTCAATATAATCTCAACCAACTCTTTTAACCATTTTATTCAGCTTAGGAAGGACCTCTAGCAAAAATAAGGCTTCAATATATCTCAACCACTGTATTTAGCTTAGGAAGGACCTCTAGCCAAAAATAAGGCTTCAATAATATCTCGACCAACCCTTTTAACCACCAATCGTCAAAATATAGCCACAATACAAATCTAACACACATCGCTGGTACTCAAAGGGTTAACGGACAAAAACAATGCAAAATGATAGCCAAGTTACTTCTGGTACTCAAAGGGTTAACGGACAAAAACAATGCAAAATGATAGCCAAGTTACTTCTGGTACTCAAAGGGTTAACGGACAAAAACAATGTACAATGATAGCCAAGTTACTTCTGGTACTCAAAGGGTTAACGGACAAAAACAATGTACAATGATAGCCAAGTTACTGTACTGTCAAGATGTGTCAATCATGAAGGGGTTAAGCAAACAATATAAGATAAACAACTAAACCAACATAACGCTAAACATTCGGGAAACTAACATAATATCCAAACAAATGACAATTGATAAAACTAAAAACAAACTTGACAAGCAAAGAAAAGGGAGCAACAACAGGAGGCATTTCACAAGTAGAGAAAATATCGAAGTAAACTATTCAAGCAAACAAGAACTTATCAAATATATACCCATACACAAGCAAAACCTATTTGCTTTTTTCTATATGAGTGAGGGAGACAAAAACCAAAACTGCCTGTAGCGAGTGTCTTCCTCAGAGTTGAAAGAGTGACAGGGCCAAAATTAAGGGACGGACGAACCAAAATGCCAGGACACACGGAGCAATTGAAGTCATAAGAACAGGGAAATAATGATTTTGGGAGAGAGTTCCAATGACAAAGCAAACTACTCAAATCAAGCCATACTGAAAAACATAAGTGTCTAACCAATATATAAAGTACCCAAGCAAAGAACAATACAATCAAAATATTCACAAGTAAACACAAACTATAGAAATGCATAATAGTACACGACAAAGTACAGTGGCGCTAATAAGTCATGTCTCGGCACAAAGTATGTTTTGATCAATAATTGGTATCAGCAATATCCAAGATTCATTTCTTCATATGGAGTGATATATACAAACATGTTCCTACACTTACCCACCCTATTCAACATCTAACAGACATTAATACAGCACAGAGCGAGCCAAACGTAATGACAGCTGGGACATGACTTATTAGCGCCACCGTACACAACAAAGCCACCAACTGTAGATAATAATAATAATAATAATAATAATAATAATAATAATAATAATATTAACCCTTCCAGCCCGGGTGTCCTTTTAAAAGGACACCGCGGCAGATGGGCCGGTACCCGGGTGTCCTTTTAAAATCCGTAAGCTTCGAAAGCCTATTAAGCTTGGTCTGAACGCTGTGCGTCCGACGCATGTAAACAAAGCCGGTCATTGCGTCACCGCACCTCCGAAAACAAGGAGACGTCGGATCAATGTTGTTGTTGTATGATATGACGAAATTAGTGTCTGAAAAGCTCCGATATTGTCAACATCGTGGAAAAATTTGCTCCACAGAAATCGTCATCACAACTGAACCAGTTGACTTAGAGAGCTCTACTCAATGCCAGTCTACAGATTGGAAACCGCACTACGTTTAGGGATGCGTGGGAAATTTCTAGCAGTTAAAATAACAAAGATACGGTAGCCTAGGCCTAGACGTTTTTTCGGCCAGATCGCCTGGATACGACCTCCGTCCTTTTGTAAGGCAGCCCGGGTAGGAAGGGTTAATAATAATAGGCTGGTACTGTATTGTACGAGCGCCAATTCTCAAAGATGATTCACGAGCGCTCGCATTAACTTCAATTTTTCAAACAAAAAATATATGTTTATAGTCATCAGTACAGTAACTCTATGATCCGCAGTATCATAAGCCTTCAGAAATAGGTGCGACTTCACTGGTTTATTAAAAGCATCAATACAAGTCAACTGCTTAAGTAACTGGAAGTTGATTGAATAGACACAATTGATGGAACATACATTATGATAAACTAAGCAACCAAAAACCAAACAAAACGATTATGAATATACAGTACTTACATTTCTTAAAGCAGTAGAGGCCGGGACCAGGCAGCCATACCACCACGGCAACAGCCAACAGATTGCTACATCATTGTTGCTACATCATGGGAACACTTGACCTGAAAAGAAAAGAAAATATATGTAACAACTTGCATTTTATTCCTAAACAGTAGCCAATTTTAATATCATCCAAAACTGGGACGACACAATATAAAGACAAAAAACAACTAATCAAAGTAATACAGTATGTGGAAAAAACTATTTAGCAAACAAAAATATGAAACATAATACACAAAACAGAAATTCCTCACTTAACCCCTTCACCGCCATTATTATTTTCATCGCATTCTGGATTTATGTATGTACACTCGGTCAAAAAAGTATCTGCACCCCTACGCTGATCATCAGGTGTGTACAACTCGATAGGGTTGGTACCTCTGCCTGCAACTATATCCGTGTGTCAGAGACGATCGGATATAGTTGCAGGCAGAGGTACCAACCCTATCGAGCTGTACACATCTGATGATCAGTGTAGGGGTGCAGATACTTTTTGTACCGAGTGTACATACATAAATTCAGAATTGGATGAAAATAACAATGGCGGTGAAGAGGTCAAGTGACGAGTTAATTTCGTTCACTAATTTATGAAGTGTAATCATTAAAAACATTAAATTCAGGCGACTAAGTCAAGAATGGCTGTACAGACTTTCGATAAACATAAAACGCTATAGTGTATTCATTAAAAGTCGGCCAAACCTCTTCAATACTAACCTCTAGACCTGATCACTTTCTAAGGAGAACTCCAAAGAAAACATTACCTACCGTATGCAGCGTTGGGAACTTCTCACAGAGACAGACGCTATGAAATGGAGTACATAGCGTCTCGGTGAGAAGTTCCCAACGCTGCATACGGTAGCTAATTTTTTCTTTGGAGTTCTCATTAGAAAGTGATCAGGTCTAGAGGTTAGTATTGAAGAGCTTCGGCCGACTTTTAATTAATATACTATAGCGTTTCTAGTTAACATTTTCAGTACCGTGCCGTGCTTTAAACTTTACTGTGGCTACTAATAGACTATTTTAATCAGTTGAAAAACGGCCTCCAGCAATTAACAAGCTTCAAACTATTTAAATATTTTTAGTATCACAGATCCTTCTTAAACTGCAAAAAATCGCTTAAATATAGATAGAATATAATTATAGACCTAGAGATTACAGAAGGGGTTAAGATGTTATAAAGTCCAAATGTCCGACTATCATAGATGCGCTACAAATACCACACAATGCAGGGTATGCTGTCAGGATCACAACAGGGGACAATGTACTGTAGTAAAAAAAACACAAAATGGGAGAAGAAACCTCCGAGAAATGTGGCAACTGCAAAGAAGGCTACTGGGCATGCTACCAAAATGTGCGGAAAAACTCTAAGTCATATTAAAAACCCCGAGAACCAGCAAATAATGTTACAGGAACATTATTTGACGTTTCTCTTGGTTTTTAATACGATAGTTTTTTTTCCGTACATTTTGGTAGCATGCCCAGTAGCCTTCTTTGCAGTTGCCACATTTCTCGGAGGTTTCTTCTCTCATTTTGTGTTTTTTTACTACAGTACAGTACATTGTTCCCTGTTGTGATCCTGACAGCATACCCTGCATCGTGTGGTATTTGTAGCGCTTCTATGATAGTCGGACATTTGGACTTTACAACATCCTAACCCATTTTGTAATCTCTAGGTCTATAATTATATTCTATCTATATTTAGAAACAATTTTGAAGTTTAAGAAGGATCTGTGATACTATAAATACTTAAGTAGATACTATCAAGCTTCTTAATTACTGGAGGAACTTTTTGAACTGATTAAAAATGTCTATTAGTAGCGACAGTCAACAAATACATGTGGCACTCCAAGGACTCGAACCTAGGATGCTCACACAAAAATTCCGCGCATTTATGCATTACGCTATCAACACAGAAGTGAGAAATTCCCAAGGATGCTCACACAAAAATTCCGCGCATTTATGCATTACGCTATCAACACAGAAGTGAGAAATTCCCAAGGATGTCTAAGTCAATATTGGTTGCGAGGTTTGCTTGACTGTCGGCGTCCTCTAGAAGGCAACAGATATTAGAACATAGCTAAGCCAGCACTAGAGCCAGCCCTATTACCTATCCCCTATCACCTATACAACCACTGAGGCGTCCTATACAGCTAAACCCATACGGTACCGGCAACGTATTTTTAATTTGATTTCAGCTTAGACGATTTTGTGAAGCTTAGGAAAGTTATATATGGTAGCTTAAAGGATTAATTAAAATGTAAAACTTGCAAACAAAGCAAACCAAAACTGGGACAGACAATATAAAGTCAAATTAACTTATCAAAATCTCTATGTGGAAACAACGCTTACTAAAACAAAATTAATTAAATAAAAAAACACAATCCACCACATAGGGTGTACATTACTACACGAGCAAGTTAATCTGGGTTAATTGAGACCTTTTAAATCAAGTAATGCCACTTGAGAAAAACCTCATACAGTCCACCCGGGATTCGAACCCTGGACCTTGCGATTAATTGAGTGTCTGTAGACTTTTAATGGGTAGACATCCTTCCCAAGCTGAACAAAATTGTCTAATACCTTCCAGAATATCATGAAAAGTACATCACCGCTACACAGAGGGTTAAATGAAGTGGTCCCTGTCAGCAAGCTAATACCTCGCAGTGGCAAGGGTGCACCAGTCGGGGTCGTATCCAATCTCACCGCTCTAGCCGTATCTCAAGGACCCTTGGAGGTTTCAAGGAGCCATCGTTGACATGGTCATCTGCCACGATTTTCCTTTCCACCAGTGCGAAAAGAATAAGAATAAGACACAGGGAGAGAGAAAGGGGTGGTGTAAAAAAGGCTTATCTCGTCGGAATAAATGGGTCTCCCGCAACCTGATAAGTCAAGCCTCTACCCACAGGTCGTAGGGAAGGCCCAAATATCCCAGCCAGTCACCACTCGGTTACTAACATATTATATAAATACCCGAAGGCAGGTTAGTCAATATACAGTATATATAAAGTAAATAAAACATAAATGCTTATAATAATAATATAATATTTTAAAATGTAAAACTTCCAAACTAAACAAACCAAAACTTGGACAAAGACAATATAAAGGCAAAATAACCTATCAAAATCACTATGTGGAAAAAACGCTTAATTAAATGATAATTTATAAATAACAAAACATAATCCACCACATAGGGTGTACATTACTACTTGAGCAAGTTAATATAGTAAATTGTGACTTGCAAAATAAGCAAACCAAAACTGGGACTAAGACAATATGAAGGCGAAAGAACTAATCAAAATTGCTATGTGGAAACAACGCCTTAGCAAAATAAAATAATTAAATTTGTTCATAGCTTTTCACCAACCAACTTTACTTCTAAACTCAATTAATGAAATCGACAAATACATGTGGCACTCCAAGGACTCGAACCTAGGATACTCACACCCAAATTCTGCTCACTAACCAGGACGCTATCAAGACAGTTAAATAAAAGAACACAATTGTAAAACACAATTTGTCAAACTTTCTAAATAAACATATAATAACTTTTCTTCCAGTTGATGGTAAATTGATTCCTTTATCGTTTGATTTATCGATTCTTGATGGAAAAATATGATACTGCTATGTGTCTGCATCATATTATGGACAACTTATCATAATTCAAATGTTAAACTTGCAAAATAAACAAATCAAAACTGGGACCAGACAATATAAAGACAAAAGAACTAATCAAAAGCGCTATGTGGAAACAACGCTATAGTAAAATAGATTTATGAAATTTAAATGTAAAACTTGCAAACTAAACAAACCAAAACTGCGACAAAGACAATATAAAGGCAAAATAACTAATCAAAATCACTATGTGGAAACAACGCTTACTAAAGGAACACAATTGTAAAATACTAATTGTACTACAACTAATTACACCCGACCTACCCCTAGCTCCAACACAACATGGCTTTAGGCCACTGCACTCCACAAACACTCTCCTCACAGACCGTACACAAAGAGCTTTCGACGGCATCAACTCAGCTAGACCACCACACAGATCACTATTAGCCACACTCGACATTAGTAAAGCCTTCGATGCCATCCCCCGCCACAACCTAACAAACAAAATCTACAACACAAACATGGTGATGGGCTGGTCTATCAGAGTGAGAACTGAGCAATCTCTGCCATACCCATAGCTTACTCTGACTGTTCCTTTTACTTATATATTTTCTAGATCTCAAGTGACGGCGTCTCTTCCGTGGATTGACCTCCCAATCTACCAAGATTGGAAGCCAAAGCGTCACATTTTTCCCTTGCCCCTCAACTTTCTCTTCATAATTGCTGAGGGGCACAGGGCCCTGGGTGGGGCTTTGGTTTCCCGGGCGTTTCCGCACCCTCCTCAGCTCCCCGCCATGGAGTGGCTTCGGTCACCCAGGCTTTATTGTGGTCGGCGGGTAGGGTTCTGTGGGGGCGCTCAGTTATGGCCTTGGCCTTGCTCGGGGCCTTGGGGCTGTTCGGCCAGGCAGCATGGGGAACAACAACAACAACACAAACATGCACAACAACACAAAAAGGTGGCTGGCCAACTTCCTAGCACGCAGATGTGTACACGTATCTTTTGCCGGTCAGTCATCTAGAATCAGAAACTTTCCAAACGGAGTCCCACAAGCATCCGTCCTATCGCCCCCACTCTTCAATCTGTACATGCATGATATAACTACACCCAATACGCCCCAAATAAACTTAGCCTCCTACAGTATGCAGACGACATAACACTCACATGCACACACCATGACCCAAATAGAGCAACAGATCTCCTTCAACCCTATCTCAACACACTACATGGCTGGTGCACTACAAACAGACTTAATTTAGCCCCAGCCAAATCCACCGCAACCCTGCTCACAACCTGGACAGAACACAAATACATCCCTCAACTCACCATAAACAATACACGCCTAACACATACACACACACCCAAAATCCTAGGAGTAACATATGATACTCATATGACATTCAAACAGCACACCACAAACATTAAAAAGAAACTGACACCCAGACTTAACGCCCTCAGGTCACTTGCTCACACAAAATTTGGACACAACAAAGAAACCACCACCACAGTATATAAACAATACATAAGATCAGTGATGGAATACGCAAGCCCAGCCTGGGCTTCTAACCTAGCTGAAACACATCATAAGACCTTACAGACTATTCAAAACAAAGCCCTAAAGATCATTACAGGCTGCACAGCTACTGCACCCACAGATCACCTACATCAAGAAACCAAAATCCTTAAAGTCAAAGACCATCTGGACATGAGAGGCACTCAATTCCTGGCAGCAGCCTCCACGAACCAGGACCACCCACTAAACTACATGGCAACACATCCACATTCCGATGTCGCCAATTGGCTAAAAATACAGACTACACACACATCCACAGCCATTCCAACGATACATATAACACCTACACATATAGGAGGCGGGAAATAACGAGCATGCTCACTCCCGCAATACAACTAGAGTAAGTACAACTAGAGTAAGTACAGACACCAAGAAATATCAAAACAACACACGGTATCACACACAATTACTGTCCTCTCTCCCTCCCTGCCCACCCCGAACCAACTTCCAGAAGCACATCCATACTCATTTCTCTCGCCGATCCATCCACTCACTCACAGACAACACGCAGCTGCAAGCACGACCTCCCGAAATCCATCCTTCCGAATCCTCCCTTCCTCGCGAGGACAGAGTCCACCTGGCCAGGCTGAGATGCGGACACCATCCAGCCCTCCTGAGCTATCAGAAGAGACTGGATGACTCCAGCGTCGACACCTGCCCGGGATGTAACACAGCACCCCATACCATTAAACACATCATATTAGACTGCATTTCACACAACCACATACGCCAACAACACTGTGATTGTGGAGGGAGCTGCACCAAGGGGTGGACCGAGGAAGACCTGGGATCGGACTATACGTGCCGATCTCAAATCCAAGAAATTGACAAGTGAAGCAGCCCTTAACCCGGGAACTGCGGGAAGACTCTTAAGAGTAAGGCTATTAAAAAATCCATTTAAAACACCCCAAACCATTTTTTTTGTTTTATTGCCCTTGGGCCATGCCAAATATCACTCCTCCACCTCCCTTCCTTCCCCACTTTCCTCACCTCTTTCATTTATCACCTATTTTCCCTGTTATTCCCTTATTCTGTGGTATATTTTCGTGCTAACATTAGCGAGTTGCAAGCAGGGCATTGTCATAATTGTTAGCAAGCGAGTGCAAGAGAGAGAGAGAGAGAGAGAGAGTATCGATCGACAGTCTCTCTCCAGACGTGGGCAAAAGTGGTGGGAAGGGAGGTTGTCTCAGCCATACATTATGTAACTCCCGGCCTGTATCGCCGATTTTGACCATCCAAACGCTGTTTCCACTTGTTTTATTGTTGTAACAGGTTAATACCTTTATAATCAACCTATAATAGGCGCATATGGATAAGTATTAATGCTATTTATGGTAAAATAACGATGTTAGTGATGGGAACAGCTCAAATACGTCAGCACAGGAGTGTGGTGTCTCATAACCCCCATGTGCACTTCAGAGGTTAACAGGGTTGCCTGGAACGCCGCCATTAGGACAACACGTATTTTCAACATCGTCACATTCATAGGTATACATGGCACAGAGGTGAAGGTGAGCAGGAACAGAAATCTTTAATTGACTATGCCATGATTGACTCTGGGCTAAAAGGAAGAATTTTAGATTCGAAAGCTGTACGGGATCAGACCACTATACAGTGCTGACAAAAGTGAGGATAAGGAAGGAGTGGAAATATGAGAGGAAAGAGAGAAAACTGACAGTAGAGAGAATAAATGTGAGAAAACTAAGTGAAGAATGTAATGCAACAAAATACAGGGACATGCTGAAAGAGACTATAAAGAGCATGGACGATATGATAGACCCAGGAAATACTGTAGACGAAGTATGGATAGGTACAAGAGACTCCATAATTAAAGCAGCTGAGAAAGTATGTGGGAAGAAAACATTTAAAATGTAGAAGAAGAAAGGTAATGCATGGTTTAGCAAAGAGATAGAAGAAATAGTGAAAAAGAAAAAAGAGTTGAGAAAGAGTATGCTGCAAAAGAATATAACCTAGAGAAACTAGAGATGCGAGGAAAGAAGAATATAAAAACTTGAAACAAAGAGTGAAGAGGGCGATACAAGACGCTAAAAGGAAGGCAGATGAGGAATATGGGAAAAAATTACTGAACAGTTTCTGAATGACAAGAAAGCATACTACAGAGCTGTGAAAGAAGCCAGAGGGAAGAAGACTGAGAGTGTCTCAGGTGGTAGGATGAGGGACATGAATGGGAAAGTGGTAGAGGGTGATGATGTGGTGAAAGTATGGAAAGATAATTTTAGTAGCTTAGCTGTAAAGAGTAGGGGAAGGCAAAGATCTCATCCATAGGAATGGAGAGAGGTAGAATAAACAGGGTAGTTGAAAGCCATATAAACAGGGAAGAAGTAAAAGAAGCAATCAATAGACTTAAAATGGGCAAAGCTGCTGGAGTAGATAACATCCCAGGTGAAATGCTGAGATATGGAGAAGAAGCTGTTGACATAATGCATAGGTTATGTAAATTAGCATGGGAAAAGGAAAGTGTACCAGAGGACTGGAGGAAAGCAGTGATAGTACCCTTGTACAAAGGGAAGGGTAGTAAAGAAGAGTGTAAGAGTTATAGGGGAATTAGTTTGCTTAGCATACCTGGAAAGGTACACGCAAGAGTAGTAACAGAGAGACTACAAAAGATAACGGATGCCAAATAGGCGAGGAGCAGGGAGGTTTCAGAAAGGGCAGGGGCTGTGTTGACCAGATAGTCTCAATGGGTTTGTTGGTAGAGAAGTATCTGGCCAAGAACAGAAAACTCTATGCAGCATTCATGGATTTGGAAAAAGCCTATGACAAAGTAGACTGGGAGGGTCTGTGGGATGTGTTAACAGTATATGGTGTGGGAGGAAAGTTGCTAATGGCAGTACAAATCTTTTTATAGGAATGCAATGGCAAATGTGAACGTAGAAGATAAGTTAAGTGAAAGTTTTGAGGTCAATGTAGGAGTTGTTGTTGTTGTTGTTGTTGTTCCCCAAGCTGCCTGGCCGAACAGCCCCAAGGCCCCGAGTAAGGCCAAGGCCATAAACGAGCGCCCCCACAGAACCCTCCCTGCCGACCACAATAAAGCCTGGGTGACCGAAGCCACTCCATGGCGGGGAGCTGAGAGGGTGCGTAAACGCCTGGGAAACCAAAGCCCCACCCAGGGCCCTGTGCCCCTCAGCAATTATGAAGAGAAAGTTGAGTAGGAGTAAGACAGGGATGTGTCATGTCAGCTTGGTTGTTCAATATATACATGGATGGAGTGATTAGAGAATGTAGGGCGGGATCAATGGGTGTAGGAGCTACACTGGAATCAGAGGGAAGAGCATGGAAGATTTTAACATGCCTATATGCGGACGATGCAGTCCTGTTGGCGGAAGAACTTCAGAGAGTGGTCACTGACTTTGACAGGGTATGTGAAAAGAGAAAGTTAAAGGTCAATGTAGGGAAATGTAAGGTAATGGTGTTTGAGAGAAGAATGCATGAAACCATAGATTTTAAGGAAAAATATAGAATAAAAAAGAACATGAGAAAAGTTGTAAAATAAAAATGAAAATTAAGTACTGGAAGAGGTTGAAAGCTTCAAGTATTTGGGAGCTGTACTTTGCAAATATGGTAAAATGGAGAGTGAGATAAAAGAGAGAAAAATGAAAGGGAGAAAGGTGATTGGAGAACTTGATAGTATTCTCAAAGGAAGAATGGTTAGTCAGGAAGTCAAAAAGTCACTGAGAAACAGTGCGCTGCTCCCAACATTCTCGTATGCAAGTGAGACATGGACAGCAAGTGACGAGGACCTCTCCAAACTGAGAGCTGTGGAGATGAGCTTTTTCAGAATGGCAGCTGGCATGAATAGGCTAGATGGGCCAAGTAATAGGGAAGTGTATGAGACCTTTGGAATGGAAAAGCAGGCTTTGGGCATTGATTGTGGTGTGGTTGAGTGGATAAAGAGAAGTACTTTGAGGTGGTATGGTCATGTTCAGAGAATGGATGAAGACAGAATGCCAAGAAAGATATATGGGAGTCAGGTGAGTGGAACTGCTAGTAGTGGAAGACCACCTATGGTATGGGAAAAGAAAGTAGAAACATATATTGAAGAAAAACTTCCACATAGTGGAAGGGGCATTGTAGCATGGGCAAAGGAGGCATGTCTTGATAAAGTAGCCTGGAGACGTTTCTGTCATGGCCATCCTCTAGCGGGGGTTTCCCAGGGGGAAACAAGGCGTCGGAGATGATGATGATGATGAAAACAAACTCAAAAGTTACTGATCAAATCAATATAACGAACTCATCAAAATAAAAACTATCGAAAAGACAACACTAAACAAAATCTATATGCGGAAAAATGCATTTAAATTTATCGGATATTAAACTTTGAAACCAACAAACTTATATCAATATAATACAATAACACAAAACTAACAATATCTCAATGCCTCAGCAAGACTCAACAAGTAACAGTAAACATAAACGCTACATTGTCATCAAAACAACACTAAAAGTTATATTGCAAAACTTGCAAAATAAACACAAAAACTGGGACGACACAATGTAAAGACAATAAACAAATCAAAATCGCTATGTGGAAATAACGCTTTAGCAAAATAAAATTATGAAATAAAAGAACACAATCCACCGCATAGTGTGTACATCACTACATGAGCAAGTTAATATCATTCCAGTAAACAGAAACAATACATTATCCTCAAAAGAACGCTTGGCGGTGACGTAGACAGGCGGGATTTTTGAGCCGCGATAACGGCTATAGGACCCGTAGTAACAGAAAAGTTGGGTTTTTTTGGTCTACGCGATAATGCTCAAACGCGGTAACAAAACCCGCGATAACGGAGGGATAAGTCTATACACTATCACTACAATTACAATATGAAACTTGCAAAATAAACAAACCAAAACAGGGACGATACAAGATAAAAGCAAAAGAACTAATCAAAATCGCAATGTGGAAATAACGCTTTAGCAAAATAATATTATGAAAGAAAACAACACAATCCACCATATAGGGTGTACATTACTACATGAGCAAGTTAATCTGTTTCCCAAGCAAACTAATCGCAAACATAACAACGCACTATCGTCACATTCAAGGAATTAAACATGAACAATACATTATCATCAAAAGAACAGTACAAATATAGATTACATTCTTAACCCTTCTTTGGCGGCGCGCAACTTATGTCGTGTGAAATAAATATGGACTAAGTGGCGGTTCACAACTTATGTCGTGTGCCATTTTCAGCACGTAATGTTGCTGAGAGAGAGAGATAAGTGGTGGCAGGAGAGTAGCAAGCGTATGACTGCTCCAGACCATCGCGGCGGACCTACTGACATGAATCCCACCCTCCCCCACCCTCACGCACTCGCTACACAGGGAATTATGTAGGGAAACTACCTAATTACATGGTTTTTGCACTCGTGTTGCACGATCGTTGCAAGAAAACTAGCGGTCGTACAAGGATGGTTGGGGTGTCATTGGAAAGCTCTGTTTATGCCCTTTCAGGAATAGATACTTGTTTTACGCTCTGAGTCTTATTTAGGCATGAAAATTATCACGTAAACAACCCTATTTAGGGTAAAAACACCCCACTGGGCGGTACATATAAATTACCGCCTAGGCCGCTCGTAAGGTGTTAAGACTCACATTATTTGGGCAGAGTTGTTGTTATTGGTCAAACAGTAGTGTCCGATGGCCCCGTGTAGTGGAAGGTGTCCTGTTCTGGTCCTCCAACGGTTGTCCTATACTTCTGTCATCAGGGAACCCAACACCAATCTGTAACATTATAATGTGGTTAGCTTATATACAAATTGACTTGCGCATGTAGTTGTGTACACCTTATGTGGTGGATTGTGTTCTTTTATTTCAAAATTTTATTTTATTAAGCGTTGTTTCCACACAGCGATTTGATAAGTTTTTTGCATTTATCTTGTATCGTCCCAGTTTTAGTTTGTTTATTTTGAAAGTTTTACATTATAATAGTAAGTTTTCCTAATACACGCCTATATGGGCGACACATGATGGCGCGTACAGTATTAGGATTCCGCGTATTAGGAACAACATGTAAAAAATAAACTGAACAAGCCAGACCTATGACAGATCCGTATGGAGCTCAGTGGTCTGGTTAATCTGCTCTAACTAACTAACCTGAACAAGATGCAGAAATATACTTGAGCCGAACAGGCCAAGTAAGATCTCTCAATTGGTCTAACTGGTAGGGTGACTGTCTCGTAGCCCAAGGGTCCCGGGTTCCAACTCCCGCCCAGAGTATATTTTCGGGAGGCTATTTTCGCATCAAACGAAGTTTAGGTGTGTTGGTAAAATTGTTTAGATGGTTGAAAGTAAGATCGGAGCTCTATAACTCCTCTTTCGGGTATGGTGTAAATCCTATTCCTACAAACATACCTTATGGGAAAAATAGCTTATGGTTGACACCTCAAAACAAAAATGGCCTAATTTTGACTATTTTTGCCCTAAATACCAACCAAAAGTGGTTTAAATCATGAACAATAAGACAGACAAAAATTTATATTTTCTCACCAACAAACTTTACCTCTAACCTCAATTAATTAAATCAACAAATACATGTGGCACTCCAAGGACTCAAAGCTAGGATACTCACACCGAAATTCCGCGCATTTATAAATTACGCTATCCAGACAGAAAAATACACCGAAAACGAGAGCAAAAATAATTGAAGACTCAAAACATCAAACTAGAAAACGTAAACAAACAAGTGAATGAATTTTGAATGTGATATGGACCATCATGGTGTACTGTATGCCCTATACTGTATACATCTTTTTGTGTATGGAATAAAAAATCTATCTATCTATTTACTCAGGCTCAATCCCCACTTTTCCTAATATATATATATTTTTTTGGGAGGGGGGGGGGGGGACTCAAGACAGAGCAAGAACAGGGACAACACAAAACACAACAGAAAACAACGAACACACAAAAACAAAACACAAATTCACACAAATCTAGGTCATCCAGGAGAAGACCCAGAAAAGAAAAAAAAATAATATTAATAATAATAATATAAACTGCCATTGTCAAGGTGCTTCTTGCTTGGAGGCGAAATCTGAGTGACTCAGGTGAATCCCAAATCCCAGCGTCACTTGCGCGAGTTACGGCCGCCAACTTTAATGTCGTCAACACTAGCCAAGACGCTCTAAGTCCACCCGCCTTTTACTTGCTTATTTGTTAATTAAAATGTAAAACTTGCAAACTAAACAAACCAAAACTTGGACAAACACAATATAAAGGCAAAATAACTTATCAAAATCGCTGTGGAAATAACGCTTACTAAAATAAAAATGTTGTTATAAAATAAAACAACACAATCCTGAACCTTGTATCTCTCACGTTTATGGCCTCCAGTACATTCCGTGATAGGGACGGTGGGCCTGGTGGTAATGATGAAGGAATTGACTGCCCGGGACTATCAAAACAGAGTCAAGTGCCGCGTCTGACGAAGCCGCGGAAAAATTACGATGAGTTTATATCTATTTCTATCTATCTATTTGCTCAGGCCCATTCCCCATTTGTTTATTTATTTATTTATTTATTTATTAATTTATTTATTATTTTTTTTTCTATTGGGGGTATGCTAAATATGACTATGGTTTCAAATACAGTCTATGTGGTAATTAATATCAACATATGATATCTGGTGCCACATGAAATAATGGGTGTCCAAGTGTATTAGGTAAAAAGGGCGGATATGGCCACTTTTGGGCTCCCAAAACGCTTATTAGGAACTGTAGACACTTATTGAGAATTTTGTGTTTTTTCCGACCCCCCAGCCGCGTATTAGGAGAGCTGACTGTATTTTGTACTATTATTAAACCTTTCGTGCACTGCTGGACGCGATTGTGCCCTTACAGGGATACTTAACAATCTTGTGACCATCAGGGGTGTTTAGAAACCTTTAGTTAAATTACTTCAACCTCTGCAGTTGTGTTTGAGCGAGTTGTGGCCAGAAAACTAATTTTGGAGAGGTAATTAAGATAATTATATTTCTGAATACTAAACGGCAACCCCTGGACCTGAAAGGGTCAATATATTGTCAAATTACAAATTTTTGTAAATAGATAATCTTGACAAATAGCAGTTTCTTTATTCATGTACAATATTAAACATTTAACCAGAACGTGCTTCACTTCCCAAATTTACTAATTTCTTGAACATGACGAGAGGGCATTGTCTTGATAGGGTACCGGTAATGCATAAATGCGGGGAATTTCGGTGTGAGTATCCTAGGTTCGAGTCCTTGGAGTGCCACGTGTATTTGTTTATTTCATTAATTGAGTTTAGAAGTTGTTGTTGTTGTTGTTCCCCAAGCTGCCTGGCCGAACAGCCCCAAGGCCCCGAGCAAGGCCAAGGCCATAACCGAGCGCCCCCACAGAACGAAGCCACTCCATGGCGGGGAGCTGAGGAGGGTGCGGAAATGCCCGGGAAACCAAAGCACCACCCAAGGCCCTGTGCCCCTCAGCAATTATGAAGAGAAAGTTGAGGGGCAAAGGAAATTTTTTTAGAAGTAAAGTGGGTTGGTGAAAAAATATGAATAAAATACTGTATGTACAATCAATTTGCCTGAGAAACAGATTCACTTGCTCATATAGTGATGTACATTCTATGTGCTGGTTTTGTGTTATTCAATTTCAAATGTATATTTTACTAGTGTTATTTCCATATAGTGATTTGTATCGATAGATAGATACATTTTGAGACTGTAAGCACATTCTCTGTGGACAAAACGGTCTTTAAACTTGTATGTATGCATGTATGTATGTATAGATTTTGATATAAGTTCTTTTGTCTATACAGTATATTGTGTCATTCCTGTTTTGGTTTGTTTTGCAAGTTTTACAATATAATTTCATTTGTTAAATTATTACACTGTTCAATAATTGGGGAAAACTATGGTACTGTACTTAAGTATACAGTATATGCTTCATTAACCTCTGAAGTGCGCATGGGGGTAATTAGACACCTCTCCCTGTGCGCATGTATTTGAGGTGTTTCCGTCACTAAAATATTCATTGTACCATTAATAGCATTAATACTTATCCATATGCGCCTATTATGGGTTGATTATAAAGGTATTAACCTGAAACAACAATAAAACGAGTGAAAACAGCGTTTGGATGGTCAAAATCGGAGATATAGCCCGCGAGTTGTATAATGTATGGGTGAGGCAAGCTGCTTTCCCGCCAATTTCCCCCAAGGCCACTGAGACACAGTCGATCGATACTCTTTCTCTCTCTCTTGCACTCGCTTGCTATCAGTGATGACAACACCCTGCTTGCAACTCGCTAATGTTAGCACGAAAATATACCTCAGAATAAGGGAATAACAGGGAAAATAGGTGATAACTGAAGGAGAGGAGGAAAGTGGGGAAGGAGGGGAGGTAGAGGACTGAGATTTTGCATGGCCCAGGGGCCAAACAAAAATAAAAAAATAAAAATTATATTTTTTTTTTCCGGTCAAAAGTTGATTTTTTTTTTCACTCACTCTTAACCCGGGAACTGCTGGGAGACTCTTAAGAGTTCCCCTGGCGGACTGCTGGGAGACTCTTAGGAGTGAGTGAAAAAAAAAATCAACTTTTGACATCGAAAAAAAAAAATATTTTGTTTATTTTTATTTTTGTATTTTTTTATTTTTTTTTGGCCCCTGGGCCATGCAAAATCTCAGTCCTCTACCTCCCCTCCTTCCCCACTTTCCTCCTCTCCTTCAGTTATCACCTATTTTCCCTGTTATTCCCTTATTCTGAGGTATATTTTCGTGCTAACATTAGCGAGTTGCAAGCAGGGTGTTGTCATCACTGATGGCAAGCGAGTGCAAGAGAGAGAGAGAGAGTATCGATCGACTGTGTCTCAGTGGCCTTGGGGGAAATTGGCGGGAAAGCAGCTTGCCTCACCCATACATTATACAACTCGCGGGCTATATCTCCGATTTTGACCATCCAAACGCTGTTTTCACTAGTTTTTCACTAGTTGTTTCAGGTTAATACCTTTATAATCAACCCATAATAGGCGCATATGGATAAGTATTAATGCTATTAATGGTACAATGAATATGTTAGTGACGGAAACACCTCAAATACGTCAGCACAGGGGGACGTTTCCAATTACCCCCATGCGCACTTGTTAGGTTAAGAGTCTCCCCGCAGTCCGCCGGGGGAACTCTTAAGAGTCTCCCCGCAGTTCCCGGGTTAACAAGTTGAGAATAAAAATTGCATAATAGCAAGATATTTTACAGACAAACATAATAAAGGTTGATTAGCTGACAGTGCCTTTGTTTTTGTTTTTTCAAGAATAAAACAAATGAAAGTGAGGAAATGTATGTACTGTATGTATATACTCTGGCACTTTCCCCAGTTTTCTTTTTTTTCTTTTTTTTTTTTTATGGGGGTGGCCGACTTGAGACATAGCCCGAACAAGGACATCACAACATATCAGGAAAACAAAACAAAACAAAACACAAAATCACACATCTAGGTCATCCACGAGAAATACCCAGAGACCCAGGCCTATTTGGTCTCCCCAGCAAAAGATACTGTAACAATTTTCTAGTTAATGTACCTGTGTGAAGTTTGGTATCCCAGCAGAACTTGTGACTGGGGCCCGTTCCCCTGTGGTGGTGGTGGTGGTGGTGGTGGTAGTGGGGTCTTTACCCTGGTGGTGGTGGTGGTGGTGGTGGTGGTGGTGGTGGTGGTAGTGGTAGTGGTAGTGGTAGTGGTAGTGGTGGTGGTGGTGGCTGGGCAGGGGGGGCACCAGGGGGGGTCAGCTCTGTACTGGACACCTTTGGAAGGGGCTGTCATCATGCTCCACTAGAGTCGTCACCTGAAATTAAAAAAACTTTAAATAACACTTCATCAAAAAAGTCAAAGGAAAAACTACAATCAATTCTAGTTAATCGTCTGACATGCTGTCTTGATAGCGTAATGGTACTGTACAACTCGGAGGGTACCGGTAATTAAGCATTGGGAGTACTAGTGAGGATATGCGTAAAAATAGGCTTAGATGGTATGGACATGTGGAAAGGGTGAACGAGAATAATTGGGTTCAGAAAGTATCAATGTGGAGGGAGTTGCAAGGAGAGGTTGACCAAGAAAGATGTGGGATCAGGGACACGTCTCCCTCACTATCCGATGCCCCAATTTACGATATTATTATAGTTTTTTAGGCGTTTGGGTTTGGGTATGGCCGAGAACGCATCCCCATTTACCCTATTAATTTGAAGGTTCGCTATACAATTTTTCTATTTAAGATCAGGTTTTCAGGAACGTAACCCAATCGTAAATCGAGGGAGACCTGTACTACAAACTGATATCGCAGCCAAAGGACTGACTAAGAAGAATGCCCAAGACCGAGCTGCATGGAACGCTGCTATAAGCTTAACAAAAAGTAACATGGAATATGTGACTTTATTTTGCAAGTTTTACATTATAATTTAGTGCAATAGCTGGGCCATCGAGCGTATGGCCACAAACATGTGATCTACTGCCTTAGAAAAATCAAGAAAAACAATTGGTTTGGCGTTGGACTTGTTGCGTGCTCTACAATGCACACTGATGCATTCATATAATACTCTACAGTACAGTACTTGAAAATAGGATTAATTGAAACAAATTATATCAACGAACCAGCTAAAAAGGGGAAAATCAATTATCTTGTGATGTTGACGGTTGGATTCTTGGGCCACCCAGTGTGTGTTATTGGCAGACAACAGTCTGGCACAGGGTTGGCACCTCTGCCTGCAACTATATCCATGTGTCAGAGACGATCTCTGACACATGGATATAGTTGCAGGCAGAGGTGCCAACCCTACCAAGCTGTACACACCAGATGATCAGCATAGGGGTGCAGATACTTCTTGGAGCGAGTGTACATATACTGTATATTACATACATACATACATACAAATTTAAATCATAATGTAAAACTTGCAAAATAAACAAACCAAAACAGGGACGACACAAGAAAAAGGCAAAGGAACTTATCAAAATCGCTATATGAAAATAACGCTTAATAAAATAAAATTTTGAAATAAAAGAACACAACCCCCCAGGATCCGGCCCCTCGCGAATTTTGTATTTTCGCGGGTGTTCTCGTACCGGGTAAAATATTGAATTCCCTGGATTTTGCCACGCTTATAAATACGCCAAAAAATGGCCTAACCGAGGTTATAAATACAGTAGGGTCTCACATAAAACGAGTTTATGGTCGATAAACGAGGGCATTTTATGCGATTTCGTTTTATGTGAACACAGCATTTTGGTTGCCCAATATCGTCAATGTTCACTGGAAGCGTAAATTTCCGTCAGGAGCGTACGATATTTTGTAAGTTTTGTACGATATTTCGGCGTTCTATAAGAAAGCGTACGATATTTCGTACGTTTTGTACGATATTTCGGCGCTCTATATGAAAACTCCTCGGATTTGCCCCACTTTGGCGGCGGACTCGTTTTATGTGATCACATTCGTTCTGATCGAAAATTAAATATTTTAGGTCGGTCGTTTTAATCGAGACTCGTTTTATGCGAACACGTTTTATGCGGAACCCTACTGTATAAGTATCCAGCGGAAGTTGTCGTTGTCTTAAGTTTGGTGATAACTAGAAGTCTCTAGACCAAGTGCTTCAGTTTTGATGATGAAATTAATTAGGTCAGTATGCTGGACGAAAGCCTAGGATTCGGTGTTTATTCCCGATAATCGGCATTTACCGATACTCATATCTCGGCAAATAAATTGCCTAACCAAGTTTTTATACATACCAGAGGCAGATATGGGCGTTGCTTTGCGATGGGTGAAGACTAGAACACTCTAAATTGTGTAGTTATTGTGTGAGGTGAGAAATAAGACAGAGTTAGGCGGTAATTCCGAGCTTCGTCCGAATGCCGCGGCGTTGCACTGCTGACCGCAACTACGGTCTGTTTATATTCGTTCAACAATTTATTAGTGATTATTGATTATGGATTAGGTGCGATTTTACTATAGGGCCGCGCATTTGACAGGTACCACCAAGGATTTAATACAGATTTGTTTTCGGTTTCCACACATCCAACACCAAGCTACACCCTTTTCTGGTGTAAGACACACTAAAAAAACAATGGGGACACTTTAATATTAACAATATTAGACAAAATATAAAGATAACTCGGTGGAAAAGTTGCGTTAGCGGGAGTAACGTAGATCGTTTGTTGACATCGCACTCGAGTTATAGTAGGCTACTTCGCGCATCTAACTAATTTCCCAATACTGGCAGTTCAATTAAAATTTAGGCCCCACGATACAGTATATGCGGGTTCTATATACAAAGGACAGTCGCATTACAGTTTTTACCCATTATCCAGCAATCTTAACGGTTAACGCCCACCACTAATGGGGAGGGATCAAATTATGGTTACCATGGGATACAGAATGGGTCCCCCCCCCAAAAAAAAAGGGAAAGTGGGGATTGGGCATGAGTACCCCCCCCCCCCCCAAAAAAAAAGGGAAAGTGGGGATTGGGCATGAGTAGTTGAGTACAGTATATAGATAGATAGATAGGCATACTGGGTGGAAGGGAACTCTGCCCTGTGCCCTCCTCCCTCACCTCCATGACTTACCTTGAAGTTACCTTGAAGCGCTTTTGCCTCAAGGAAGTGTTAGTCCCTCGTTGATCCCCGAGGCAAGGCCACAGCGTCGCCACAACCCTTCACTGTATTGAGGTACCGGTATGCCCGGAGCTCCTGCTTGGTTCGGGATGGTAGCCAGAAACTTGTCCAGTTCCCTCTTGAAGACCTCTGTTGTCACACCTGTAATGTTTATCATGTTTATTAAATAAGTAACACCCCGTTCTCAACATTAATCATCAATTATAAACCCCAATGTACAGTCGTGCTAATAAGTGATGTATCGGCACCAAGTATGTTTTGATCAATACAGTAATTGGTATCAGCAATATATAAGCTTCATTTCTTCATATCGAGTGAAATATTCAAACATGTTCCTACACTTACCGACCCTATTCAACATCTGACAGACATTAATACAGCACAGAGCAAGCCAAACGTAATGACAGCTGAGACATGACTTATTAGCGCCACCGTACTTGAATAAACTAATGAAAGCATATGGTCCTCCCAGGATTCCAACTCGGGACACCACACCCAGAACAAAGCACCTAAACCATTACACCACCAACACAGTTAAAAGGTTATTACCAGGGTGATAGTAGGATAATTATTCAGAATAGGCTCGGCTGCTTGCCGCCTTATTATAAATCATTTATTAAGGAGAATGTAGGTCTATGGAATCCTTATACTGTACTATAACCTACTGTACTTTGTATAATCCACTGTGGGAGAATAATTTGATCACATTTATAAAACATGATATTACTGCAAAAAACAGTGCCATCACTCCCTCTGATGTCCTCACTGTTTAATAAAGTCTCCATTATGGATTATAATCAATATTTACCCCCTGCTGGTAACATACATGATTGTCAATAAGTCATGGGAGGGTCAACCCCCCACATTGGAATTATAACTAAAACCAGGAAAACACTCATTTATCAAAATCTGTGGGGAAAACGATAAATAAGAGTGCGAGCCTTTTCCCTATACAGTAAACCCTCGCTATCTCGGACTAATTGGGGGCAGACCCAGTCCGAAATGTCCGATTTTCAGACTTATGTCCGACTTAGGAGAGGAAAATGTCCGACTTAGGAGAGGAAAATGTCCGAATTGGAAGAGGGAGTCTGAGCCACCAGAGAAAACAGAGACTTCGCTATGAATAACAACGTAGATTCAAGATAAATTACAGTACAGTAGTCCCTCGAATTTTGCGTGTTTCAAATTTGCGAACGGGACCCAAGATTTGACCTTTTTTGCGGGACTTGATATGTGCGATATTACTTGAGTTTTGCGGGTGGCGCCAAATGATACGGGGTTTCCGCACTAGTTTTCGGGGGGGGAGGGGTAGCAGGGTCGTGACGTCGGGCCGCCCTGCGGCCCATTGTTTACTGTTTATAGATTCTCCCACGCTCCTATACGTTCTCACGCTCTCGCATAATCGACTTCCTTGGGCAAAATTGAAGTGTTACCTGTGCCTTGGGTCCCCTGAACTATAAACTCCTAGGTCCCCTGAACTATAAACCCCTGGGTCCCCTGAACTATAAACCACAAGTATTTTCTTTGCAAAATAAAAGTAAAGGATACAAACAAACAAAAAATCTTTCGTTTAACACCCTGACTCTGTATTTCTGTGTTTTTCTTTATTGTAGGATGTATAATTAAGTGTATGTGTCATAATGTGTGTACAAACAAGGACGAAAATCACCAAAAAAATAGGCCCTCGATGATGAGATGTTGACCATATTCAATTAATCCCATAAGGTTAGTTATTTGAAATTTGCGATTTTGAATTTTGCGGGCTGCAATGTCGACCATATTCTCGCCAAATTCGAGGGAGTACTGTACCTGTACAGTATCCAGCAGACATATATTATAAATATCACTTTCCTTCTCCATTTCACTGTCCTTCTCCACCTCACTGTATGTAGCCTTAGATCTCGGAATTTGCCCTTAGATCTCGGAATTTTCCGAGATATATGACACCTGTCCGACAGACCATGTGGGCCCTCGGAGTTTTCCCCTTACATCTCGGAATTTTCCGAGATATACGGCGAACATTCCGAGAGGCCGATGCCAGTCCGAGAAGTGCGGGTTTCCGACTTCTAGAGGTCCGAAATAGCGAGGGTTTACTGTAATTACCAATAGTAGCACTAACACTCCCTACCTCCTACAAAAAGCGCTTACACAATACCGAAATAGTGACCCATCCTACTAAAAGTACGGTAAATTTGTGGGTGCGTTTTGAAGTTTATTAGTTTTTAACAAGATTAGGGACTAAGAGACTTCCCAAATAAGGCAAGTTAAACAAAAAACAAAAAAAACACACACACAGAGGAAAATTACGAGCAGCGTCGAAACTTCCTGTACCGGTATTCAACAAAACTCACACAGTAGCGTCGTCGTCGGACGTCTGGGATATATTTTTATAATACAGTGCTGTACTGTAGTTTTAAAATTAATAAATCTTGTTGGTCCTAAAAACAAATAAAACTTCAAAATGCACGGGAAGGATGCACAGTAGTATCCGGGTGTACGGTCGTGACGGTTGTCTTGTTTACATGGGTCGATCGCTCGCGGTTAACTTCCCGTCTATTTTGACGGCTATTTTTTCTGTTATTTGCCCCCTGCTGGCAATATATATGATGATGATAATAAGTCATGGGGGGGTATTATTGTATCCCACGGCAGTCAAAATAGACGGAAACATGAACGGAAGCGTCCGCGTAGTGTAAACAAAGTGGGCGGTAAGCCCGAATACTACATGCTTGCCAAACGCACCCACAAATTTACTGTACTTTAAGTAGGATGGGTCAATATGGCGCCGCCACGGCAGCAACTTTCGCAAGTGACGCTCGAAATCTGGATATCGGATTCACTCCAATTTTGCTTCCAAGCATCAAACACCTTGACAATGACAGATTCCTGCAGTTCAGTTCACTATTTTTGCGTTTTCTAGTTTGATGTCGAGTCTTTCATTATTTTTGCTCTCTTTTTCGGGTTTCGACTGTGATTTTTGCGCCAAGGTCGAATATTTTAGCGCGAACGTGGAATTTTGAAATATTTGGGGTATGGCGTAATGTTTAATTTCGCCAACTTAGACGGCGCCAAATTCAGTGCTCCACTGTAAGTGAAATATGAAACCCTTTAAAAACTGTACCTCTAGGCCCCCTACTATACTGGCCACATATATATGATTATTTCTATGCATCATGAGGGGGTGAAGGGGGGCAGAGCCCCCTTCACCCCATCATGGATCCCACGGCAATCCTGATTAGCCGTACCATACCTGTTTTCCAAAATGTTCCCTATAGATAATTAAATTTTTACAGTAGGCCTAATTTTTTCCAAAATTCTCCCCATAAAAGTTCATTTTAGACAACAAACAAGTTTTGATAATTATCGCGAATAGACTCGCAGCGTTATTATACATAATTTATTAGGGAAAGTGAAGCTCTATGGAATCCTTATTTCATAGATTCCGTTGTGGTAGAATAGTATTGATAAGTTTTGTAACTCGATTTTGTCGATATAAATAGTCCCGCGCGAAAACAAACTCAGTCCCGCAATCTTGAGAGCTCTGCTACGGACGTGTTCAATGTTTACAAAAAGTGTTCGGAATGGAGTACACTCGCTACGGTAAATTGTTATTTTCTACATAGATGTTACTGTATGTCTAATATATGAACCCACAATAGCTGGCATGCAAGGGCTAGTGTTGTATCCCACGTACTGGGTCTAGGGTTAGGTTAGGTTACGTTGTTTGGTTAGGTTAATATACTAGGTCTCGGAAACAAGATTCGTAGTTGCGGTAGTATTTACATCAAAACTATAGTTAACTATCAAAACTATTCTCCCACAGTGGAATCTATGCGAGTATATTTTAAGGATTCCATATGGCTTCACTTTCCCTAATAAATTATGTATAATAACGCTGCGAGTCTTTTCAACAAATTTACCCAAGTTTTAAATATTACCTCCCCATAGAAGATAATTATATTTTTTTTACAGTATTTTTGAAATTCTCCCTATAAATGGTATTTTTTTTAACAATGCTTTTTCATACTCTCCCTATAGAGGGCAGTTTCCTAATTTTATTATGCTTTTCATCGTAAATTCTTTACTTTAACTTCACATTTTCCTTGATCTTCATAGCCCTCCCATTTTTAGATTGTTGGATAGGCCTAGCCTAATTTCCACCTGGTCAATTTTTACAGTAATTTTTCCAAAATTCTCCCCATACAAGTTAATTTTCCACACCAAACAACACTTTAAAATAAATTCTTCCCATAGAGGATATATAGGCCTAGTTAGGCCTATTTAATATTTAGATAGCCTACTTTTAAATAAATTCGGGTATTCTGCAGAACAACTACTCCTCGATTACCGGATTCCTGTCTCATGGAATTATTTTTTTTCGCTCCACCTTACTCAGGGGACCTTAGTGATGTGCGGATAAGTGCTACTTTTCTTATTTTGTCAATTTGATTTTCACTCCCCTATAACATTATCAGTTATTTTTGTACAGCCAGTCCAGGACACTGTTTACATTCTAGCCTCCTTGGAGGCTCCTCCCCGATGTTTAGTACCAATCAGAGTGGAGCTTCACCTACAGGAAGTCAGTATTTTTATTGGTACTGTACTTTCCTGGGGATGGATGTAGAGTTCGGGCGTACGGTCGTCATTGTTTACATAGGGTGATCGCCGCGGTCGCACTTATGTTCCCGTCTATTTCGACGCTATATTTTCTGCTATTTGCCCCCTGTTATTACTACATGAATATTAGGTTAGGTTAGGTTAGGTTAAAATAGACGGGAACATGATGGGAAAGGTCCGACGCCACTACGCGTAATGTAAACAAAGATGGTGGTACGCCCGCTCACTACATCCTACCCCTTTCCTGTTATCAACAGCCAAAGCTGAAGATTGCAGAGTAAACACCATACACTTTATCCTATATTTTTTTTTTTTAGTTTTAATGCCCAATCAGCGGGGGTGTGGGGGCGGCAGCCCCCAACCCATAATACTAGGATAGGTTAGGTAAGGTTGTTAGGTTAGGCTAATGCCTTTTCAAAGTTTACTAAATCGAGCAAACTCCTAGATTGTTGGGGTATCTGAATTACAATTAACGGTAAATTGATACGGTGTGACAGTCACAAGTTTTAGCATGTGTTTTTTTGTTTTTTTTGCATTTTTTCTTTGATATACAGTGTTGTTTTATACCAAGGACTGTCGCAAATGAGTATTTACCCATTATCCAACAATCTAAAAACACGGCCCCCACTAGTGGGGAGGGCTATGAAGATCAGGGAAATTGCGGGGTAAAAGGGGAAAAATAGGGGTAATATGGGAAGAACTCTTAAGAAAACGTTAAAATGTGAAAATCCGAGCCCAGTTTTGGCAAAAATTGGCTCGGATTTGGGTATTCTTTCAAAGTAAAAAAAACCCAGTAATTGAATTTTGAAAGTTGGCTCAAATTTTCATGTTTTTTGAAACCCATTAAACCCCAAAATTTGAAAACCCGAGCCAACATTTGCCAAAACTTGGCTCGGGTTTAGCGATTTTTTGAAGTAAATAAACACAGTAACCTAACCTAGAATGTTGGATACAAGAATAACCCTTACCTACCAGCTAGTATGTGTCCCTAGTTTATCCCATGCCTACCAGATGATCCCTTGTCATGAACCTAACATAAGAAACCTAACCTAACCTAAAAGTAATACGTGGATAGATGGATCGCGCAACTGTAAGGTCCCCCGAGTAAGGTAGGAGGGAAAATAAAATCAATAAAGAAGAAATCCCGTAAAACAGGACTTGTCATTATGCAGACAAGACTCTGTGTTTCACCCTATATCTCCCTTATAATACATTTGCGAAGGGAAGGACATATATAGGACTGAAGACTATTATATAACATACCTATAGGCTACACAAACATCGATGGGGCTTGTAACTGTCACACCGTAAAATCTTACCCAATTAACAATGCAAATGCTAATAAAAAGTGCTTTCCGCACTTTCTAACAATAAAATACACACTTACAAAGCATTAAAATACATAAATAAAATAAATAAAACCTAAAATAACAGGAGTTGTAGGCCTAGTTATGCAGAATTACCATAAATTCTCTCCATAGAGGATATATAGGCCTAGTTAGGCCTTTTAATATTTACACTAGGCTATTTTTCAAGAAATTCTCCCTAGCCTATAGCCTAAAAGGTAATTTGTTCTACTTTTAGACTGATTTTTCATAGAAAATCCCTAGGAGTAGCCTATAGAGGGCAGTTTTCCTTATTTTATTACGTTTTTCATCGTAATTCCTTTATTTTAACCCCACATTGTCCCTGAACTTCATAGGCTACTTAGCTACTAGGCTAGCCCTCCCCACATGGCCTAGGCTAGTGGGGGGCCATTTGGAGATTGTTGGATAGCCTAGGCCTAATTTGGTCATTAGCCTAGGCCTACTAGGCTAATTTCCACCCATCCTTCAAATGAAAAAACACTATATATCAAAGACAAAATGCAAAAAATAAGATATAGGCCTAGGCCTATATATACTAAAAATGATTCAATTTTTACCGAAACAGCCTGGGCCTCTTACCCAAATCGAGGTGACGCGACTGCTACAATCCACCGGAATAGGAAATATATGAAAAATCTGGGCCTCCTACTCTCTGAAAAGAAAGATATATATACATAGAAACCTCGAAGCATAATATTTACCTGTTCCAACTCCAATATTGGCCGATTTGTCCATATTTTCGAAGAGTTTCAAGTATTCGCCGGCGGCATAAACAATGGAGGTCGCCTGCTGGCTGTTGCTATACGGCATACGCCAATTCACAGAAAACGCGCAATTCACAGAAAACTTATCACCGTAAACTAATATAAATGTATGTGACTCTACTACAAGGAAGTTGGAGCTGTAGTTAGATATTCACCAGATTTACCTGCTAAAATACGGTTGTAGTAAATTTTCTATAAAAAACCCAATTCAACATACTCTTTAGCTATTAGAAACCTAATTATTGCATTTCTAATTACTATCGATGTCTACACCTCCAACTTCCTTATAGCCTGAAACTCCTAAGTCAAATGTCGCAAAACACATGACATAATTTCCCAGTATGAATGGATATACAGAATTAATTGACCACTTAGGAGTTTCAGGCTATAAAGAAGTTGGAGTTTTAGACCGATATTTAGCAGAATTACCAGCGAAAATTTTGTTGTAGTGCATTAAATTTAAATAACCATACTCTTTATGCATCAGAAACCTACATTATTATTGCATTATTGATTTATATCGATGTTTTCGGCTCCAACTTTCTTATAGCCTGAAACTCCCAAATGGTCAATTACAAAAATGGGAGTCTGCAGAAAGCCGATTGGCCCACATAAGGCAGATCCCTCTCACACCCAATCCCAATTAAAAGGTCTAATTATAGGCCCACCTCACTAATACCATGAGGACTGACCTCACCAAAAAGGTCAGAGGACAGAAAACGGGGGTCTGCAGAGCACCGATTTATCTGAAAGAAACGAGAATAGGGGATGTCCTCAAGCTCGTGTAGCAATTTGTACGCCTCGATCATGTCACTCCCGATTCTTCTGTCCTGCAGTGTCTGGAGATCTAGGCGTCGACATCTGTCCTCGTAGGGCAGCTGGGCCAACTATACTGTAATGCCCTCGAAAATATAGTGTAAAATAGTCGTTGATGGGAAGTCCAATAAACTCATCACGTGAATCACCTGGTTCTTACAAAGAGGACTAAGGTTACTATACAATTGTACGTCCGTGGTAGTACAGTGGGTTAGCGTGCGGGCCTGGTTGACCTATGGAGGATATGGTCACTAACCAGGGTTCGAACCCCACCCAACGCATCTCAAAACCTGTGGGTTTTTAGGGGGGTTAAAATCCCTCCAGGGTTCGAGCCCCGCGCCAGGCACCAGGGAAGTGGGCCTGGGGAGTTTTCAGGAGGGTCAAATTCCCTTCGCACCCAGCATTTCAATAAGCTAAAGAAGATGGTTTAATGTTAACCAGAAAAAGATGAAAATTACGTCATCTTGCTGAAGAAGCAAATAATTCCAACCTACCTACCTACCTACCTATCTATCTGGTGACTGGACGACTCGGCCCATGGGATGACTCGGCCCACTTTTGGACAACTCGGCCACGACGGCGAGACAGCTCGGCCCCATGTTATGCTATGCTATGGTTAGGTTAGATAGGGACATAGTGATTCCAAAATGATCAATACGAGAAATAAAAGTTAATGAATTGTCACTTGTTTGATGAAACTAAAAGATAGATACATAAATAGATAGGGACATAGTGATTCCAAAATGATCAATATAGCCATCTATATCGTGTTTATGTTGTCGAAGCAAATAAGGGTTGTGAAAGTCAGAGTTGTCTCGTAATTAACACTGGGCCGAGCTGTCTCGGTTTTACTGGGCCGAGCTGTGTCGCCGTGGCCCGAGCTGTCCCGTAGGCCGAGTAATCTAGCATTCATCTATCTATCTATCTATCTACTCAGGCACATTCCAACCTAAGATCCTTAACCCCTTCTGTACCGGCGACGTCTTGTTGACTTTATTCTGGCTATGATCAGACGACTTTATTCAATTTAAAAAGGGCCTCTAGCAATTAACAGGCTTCAAACTATCTCGCTTAACCCTTTTTACTACAACAGATCCTTCTTAAACTACACAAAATCCTCTAAATATAGCTGGAATATAATGAAAAAAATGTCACAGTACAAGTGTTAATTAACCCTTTCACGCATACAACGCGATTTTGAGCCTATTGGGGATACTTTAAAGCCTTTGTTACCATCAGGAATATTTATAAACCTTTAGTTTAGTTACTTCAACCTCTGCAGTTGTCTTTGAGTTAGCTGTGGGCAGAAAACTAATTTTGGAGAGGTAATTATAAGAGTGAGAGAACTCTATTTATTATTGCTAATCTGGCAACCTCTGCATCATAAAAACGTGAAAGGGTTAACCAATGAGGGTAATAAGTTCCATAGACACATAAGTTTGATCATTTTATTAGCAAACAATATCTCTTGACATAACATGACATGATCACGGATGTACACATATTTACACACGGAGCAGGTGGGGGGCAGTATACTCGGTTCAAAGTAACATGGCAGCTTACTCCACCCTTCTCTCTTTTTAGCTTTGCCGTGTTCCTCGCCAGTTGTTATAATAAAGCTATTGTTGTAATTTCAATGAGAAGTACTGGAACATTATTACACTCAGACATTAATCATGGCCCAATATGAATCCTCGAGCAGAAAGACTAACCTCTGAAATGTAAATACTGTACTGTATAAGCTAAATACTTAACAAGGAGATCCGATTTTGTTTGGGAGAGCTTAAAAAACTTAATGCCATGATATATCTTGGAGTATACTCTCATTTTAATTCCAACAATTAGTATATCATATGGACTGGCTAGGAATATGGCAAAACTATCATTACCACTGACAGAGGTGATGGTGTATTCATCTAGGAATACAGGCCTTAGTTATACATACGGGGTGAGGAGTGGCTGCACAGATATTTTGAAAGGCGTATAGTAGAGGTGATGTGAGGTGTGATCCTGGAGAAAGGAGGGGGGGGGGGGGTGTTGAGAGATGGGGGGGATTCAGAGGAGTAGGGGGAAGGGAGTTGAGATATGGGGGGTTGAGAGTTTGACATAAAAGGCCTTATTCTTAACACTTCAGTACGGGTCGCCTCTTCATAAATCATTCTGACTTTATTCCCACATTTTTTGCAATTTAACCCCTTGAAGATTATGACACATTTTGACAGTTTATTCTGGCATTACTAGACGATTATATAAAGTAAAGGAGGGATCTGCGCGAGTCAAAATGTTAATCGAGATCGACACTACCCCTTTGATTGCTAGAGGTATTTCCTAAGCTGTATGAAATCGTCTAATAATAGCCAGAAGAAAATGCGTTATGATTCGCAAAGATGGGAGTCGATGTGCTAATTGTGATTGTTTGTGTCCCTTTAAGGGGACCGACCCATTTTTTTCTTTCTGGGTAGTAGCCATTAGACCCCATTCAACCTACTGTTTCAAGACATGTATCCTCATCCAGGTGTCAATTTACACCTGGTGAGTGTTAGCGAACCAACATATTTGGATTATGTCTTAGACAGCCGACTTAATTTGTACATTTTTCGGTAGAAACATTTCTCCGGCAAAGCCAAATTATATTCTGGCTAACATTAGATGATATTATGCAGCTTAACAGGGTCCTATGTTATTCCGATGGTTTATGGATATCGTATTTACCCATTTGAGTTCTAGAGGTAGATTATAAGCTTAAGAAAATAGCTTTATGGCAACATTTCTAGAATATTTTGCATGAGTATCGGAAACTAGACTGAAGATAGATTCATTTAAGTGACAGAATTATCTTCAAAGTTTATCTCCTAAGCTGTTAGAAAATGTTGACCCCTTGAGGATTATGACAGTATATTCTGACTATCATTAGACGATTTTGTATGTATCCGAGTACGCGAATTCCCTAATACGCGAGGGGAGGTCGAAAATAACCAAAAACTTTGAATACACGAGGGGTACAACTAATACGCGAATCAAGAGCGAAGAAGTGGCCAAATCCGCCATTTCCCCCTTAGTAAGCGAGTGTGGTCTAATTTTAGCGAGATGCATGGGACTTAATAGAGTGAGGGAGGCCCAGGAAGTGCCTTTCGATAACACGATTCCTAATACGCGAGGTCGTGTGTTGCCCATAAACTCGCAAATTGGGGGTCCTGACTGTGTATACTCAGCCACATACCCCATTACTGGGGGTGGCCGACTCAAGACAGAGCGCGAACAGAAACAACATTAAAGGATTCCAATTCTTAGGGTCCGGGACCACTTTCGCGTTCCCTCACCTCTTTCTCTGTCTCAATGAGTAGGAGAATTTTGTACCTCTTAGAAAGGATCTGTGGGCATCAAAAGAGTAAAGAATATCTCAATTATCCCTATGACTTCCATATACCCTTCCGAATCTGAATAAAATTGTCTAATAATCGCCAGAATAAACTGTGAAAATGCATCATAATCGTCAAAGGGATAAGGGTAATATTGAGGGGAAAGCTCTCGTGTGGTACCGACTTAACCCTTTCAAAATCCACAGCTGACAGGGAGCAGAGGTGCATGGGGCCGATTCATTCATGGCCACCCCTTCGGGGATCATGGTGTCTGGCAATAGATAGATAGTTTAGTTATTATCGAGGAATTTCCTTGCTTTTGCCATTTTTGAGATAAGTATTTTACTTTGTCCCCTTGGGTAACAAAACGCCTTGCCAGACGTCATTAAAATATACAAAGTTATCTTGAGGGTCTGGTCTTGGGTGGGGGGTGGGGTATTTAGCTTGATGGAGGTCTAGGGAGGAAACAAAACAAATTATAAAAACATAAATAAATGAGGATATATATATACGCCCATCCCCCCTTAAATGCAAAACAGGTTAGTTCATAATAACAACTTTCATATATATATCTGTGAACCATAAAGTATTGACCTAAAGATCACTTTAGTATTCCAACACCATTTCTCATTTTATTCTGGCTATGTTTGGGTAATGGCTGGTCCTATCCAGAGTGAGGTATGGCATCCTCTACCCATCCTTAGTGTTTCTGTTTGTCTCTTTTACTGACCTAGGTTTCCTTCTGGGGGCAGGGGGCTAGGAATCCTCCTCCCCTTGTATAATTCATCTACTTTACCTCGTCCCGAGGGAACGCGAAAGTGGTCCCTGACCCTAAGAACTGTAACTTTAAATGTTGTTTCAGTTCGGGCCTTGTCTCGAGTCGGGCACCCCCAGCTATGGGTTATGTGTTTGAGTATATACATACACACATTAAAAGGCTTAGATGCATGCATGTATGTGAGAGCCTTGATCCTTTTGAGGTGACACTCTTGGTAATATAACAAGAGAGGGGATTTCCCAACTACAGTACAGCAGTTATTTGAGAGTCCCTGAATTCAACACCACTTTACTGCATCTAGATAAAACCGGTATCATACGAGAGTTTTTATAGTCAACATTCAATGATCAACATTTTTCTGGTAACATTTCAGGAATATTTTGCCCTTAGGTAACCAAAATACTGTATTATAAATGTTGAACTCATAAGTTGCCAGACCAGTGTTCAGGATAAATGTTGAGGGAAAAAGTGCTTGTGTGATAACGGCTTAACTTGGGACAGTGTGGCTAACAGTAGCCCTCTGCAGGACCAATGTTTAGAAAGCATGTCCATACTTTCGCGTAATATGGTTACCACCCAGCAAAATCAAACAGATCAGACACCGTTCCAAGGTAAATACTGGCAAATGTTTATACTTTTCACTTTATGCAGAGCTCTACTGGTGGCATCAGTGTATAGAAGTTGGTGAATAATGGTCGCCACACACCTACCACACCCAGACCCCCCTACTAGTACGCCCCTTGACGAGGTTGGGGGGCTTCGGGGCCGGCGACTGGGGCTTGATGAGGGAGGGTTTGGGATTTTCCCCTTCCTCTCCCCTCGAGCTATTGTCGTTGGCTTGACAAATTTTGCGTAGTTTTTCATTCCTCTTTCTATGTTTTTCCCCTTCTGTCCACATTCTGTCCCATTCGGTTGTCCTCGGGCAGCCTATATCACATGCTTGACGAGGTTGGGGGGCTTCGGGGCCGGCGACTGGGGCTTGATGAGGGAGGGTTTGGGATTTTTCCCTTCCCTCTCCCCTCGAGCTATTGTCGTTGGCTTGACAAATTTTGCGTAGTTTTTCATTCCTCTTTCTATGTTTTTCCCCTTCTGTCCACATTCTGTCCCATTCGGTTGTCCTCGGGCAGCCTATATCACATGCTTCCCTGGCCTGGCTAGGTAGTAGGCTCCTGACCTGTTTTGTCTCTTTGGTTTCTGATGCGGCCAAGCTGATTTGATTCCCATCAGTAATGCAATTTTGCTTTGCATCTCGCTGTGATTTTTTCTACCTTAGTCCTGATCTTTCATGCTTCGCCCTTGATCGCTTCTTGGTTGGTGCTGCAGTGTAGCAGTTCTTGCCTCATCCTTCGGCCCTGCCCTATAAGAGCTCTGCTGTGGAGCTCATGTGGTCCGGCTGAACTGATGAAATAGCGAGAAATATCTAAGTCTCTTCGCCTTCCTGAATTTGTTCACATCCAGAATAAAATGAAAATGGCATTCAGTACACATGGTCATAATATAATTCTCATTAAAACACAACAAAGCTTAGTTCACTACCCATTTTAAATATTTAACCATCAATCACAACAGGTTTACTCCAGTATCCATAGCTTTCATATCAATCTCTTTGAAACATAACAAGTGTATACCTATGTCTTCATGATAACTCTTAGAAACACAACACAATACCCATCTTCAACATAAATTTTTCTAAAATATAACAACGTAGTTTAGCAATTATATATACAGTATCTGATAAAAAGCTAAATTTGGCTTAGTACCTATTCCCTCATCATAAATCTCTCAACCACAGTCATATTTCATCAACTCCAGAAGGCTTTAATAACAAATATATGAAAATAAAATGATCTATTCCACTAGTAGATCCTTCAATGTTGATATTATTACACTATCTTTTGAGGTGAGTATGTTTACATACTCAACAGGTGTTTATCATAACTCGGCCAAAACTCTTGTCCACTAACTTATGTACGGTAACTCAAAAAGGGATAGAGTAATCAAGTTAATATTGGAAATTTACATCTCTTTTAGAGTTACGGAGGTTAGGGTTCAAGATTTCTGGCATAACTTTAGTGAAAAGACTGTAGCTTTAGTATACTAATAGTCTGTTCACTGTAGTTAGGCCAAAAATCTTAACTTTAACCTCTTGTAATGCAGGAAAGGCTGGGGGAAATTTTTAAATTTTTCTCACCTACTGTATTCACTGGTTGATCCTTTCAAAATGGTAGCTTTGAGTTTGATTACTCAAATACAATTAAAGTTATGTGATGTTAGGGTAAGAATTTCTGGCCTACATATAATGCATGGACTATAGTGGTTTGAAAGTACAGGAAGTCCCTCGTTCCATCATCCGTCTAAGGTAAGGCGATACACTGCTCATTCCGCTATCACACCCGAGTCCGCGAAATATAAAGCCGAAAAATAGAATCCCCTTCAGAGTCCGCGGAATATAAAGCCGAACGCAACATTCCCTTCTGAGTCCGCGAAATATAAAGCCAATCGCAACACCCCTTATGAGTGCCACATGTATCTTTCCGAGTTCGCAGAATATAAAGTCGAACGCATCATCCTCTTCAGAGTCCACGGAATATATCACCAAACACAACACCCCTTACGAGTGCCACATGTATCTTTCCGAGTACGCATAATATAAAGCCCAACGCAACATCCCATTCAGAGTCCGCGGAATATAAATTCAAACACAACACCCCCTTGCGAGTGCCACATATCACGTAAGCAGAGAACACATACAGGTACACATTGCAGCCGCTTCACTTGGCCGTCCTTATTATAGTTAGTCTTGTTTTTGGAGGGGAGGGTTACAGTATCATAGAACATGGAAGCAGCCCACATACAACATCTCCTTATATAGTAACTTTTTGAGGTTATATTTTACGACCCATGACACTGACACGGCGGAGGTTACTTTGTTCCTTAAGTCGCGGCCTTTAATTATGATACATTTTGAAGCCTCTAAACATATTAAGAAACCTCCGAAATAAAAATATCGGGTAAATAATCAATAAGGAGTTTCAATTCAACCCGAGACAGCTTGGAAAGTATATGTATCAGTATTAATAACTGCGACTGTACACCCATACCAGCACCTCTCACTTCAACAACGGTATACTTGGCATTCTTCTCAATCATAGGACATACTAAATATATAATACATTTGATTACGATAATGTATTCATTTAAGTTCAAGGTCCTAAAATAAAGTTAGAAATGTGTAGTGCATTTAATTACGATAATATATTCAGTTAAGTTTCTCATGAAGGTAACAATACAGTATATTTTTTAACACTAAATTTGATCGTGATATTATATTCAATTAAGTTTAAAGGTACTGTACTGTACTAAAATAAAGCTAAAAATTAACACCACACATGATTGAATTATATTCATTTAACCCTTTCCCTGCGGGAAACGTTCCGGAACGCCATGGCAATTTACAGCCTCTTAAAGCCTGTAAAATCGAGTGCGAGGGAGCGGGAGCGCAGCAGGCCACACGTTCTTCTCCCAGCCAGGCAGCCGCTGCACTGAAGGCTCCGAGTCAGAGTCTTGCGAAATATACAATGCTGCCAAAGGCAAATGTAGCGCGACATTAGCGATAATTACTCATTTCAGCAAATGTCTACGGTAGCGCTGCGGGTGAACCCCGCGAGCTATGAAACTCATTTTGGTGTCACTTTGAAGCTAGTTTCTTATAGTTTTCAGCTGAATAAATTTAATTTCATTCAAACACTTGCCTATTCAATCAGGAGTGCCTGAATGAGCCCTAATATGGCAGAAATATGCCCGCAGAGAAAGGGTTAAGCATCAAGGTAATAATATATATATATATATATTAATAAGTGTCCTATAGCTAAAAAAAATGCTAAGTTGACCGTTTTTATAATGAGTGATTCCTTCATGAGTATACTGGCCTTTAACACTATCTGGTCCGACATCTTGGGGGTTATTAGGAGGTTTGGTTTAATTATTATGGAGAATTTAGCTTGCTTTTGCCATTTTTGTGCACTGTACTGTATTTTAGTTTGTCCCCTAGGCTATCAAAAATGCCTTCCCAGACCCACCCAGGCCCCTTTCAAGCTGAATTTGTACATTATCGATAGAAAAATATCCCGGCCAAAGAAAATAAACACTTGAATGGGGTGAAGAATCTTATTATCATCGAACTAATGGGGTGAAATGTCTTAAAGGAATGAAACAGGGGAGGTCCAAATAGAACCCCCCCCCCCTCGGACCAAATAGGGTTAACTGTTACCTATCACACCGATGCGACACTGACGGCACATTGACACAACGCCTCCCTTAAGCATATCAACATCAACGAGAATATTAGGAAGGTTTTGGTATGATGAAGTGGTTATAGTCTGTTCAAACCAACATGGCAGCAAATACCGTAATACCAGGGTGTCAAACCGGGGAATGTAATGTTGTTTTGAGACTGGTGTTAACGCGAGAGGGACTACAGCAAAATTTGAATGACGTTACATTATTTTAGATATTTCATCACTTCCAGGGGCATAAAGACAACTATAGAGCATAATTCCAATTGTAACACTTGCAAGAGAAACAAACAAAAACTGTTACATATCATATAACTTTAACTTTGAATATCTAATAATAATGACTGAACTAAAGGCTACATATCATATACTGGTAACTGTTGTTGTTGTTGTTGTTGTTCCCTAAGCTGCCTGGCCGAACAGCCCCGAGTCCCTGAGAAAGGCCATGGCCACGATCGGGCTTTCCCACAGAGCTCTCATTGAGTGTAGATTGTGTTGTTGGCGTAAGTGGTTGTGTGAAATGCAGTCTTCTATGATGTGTTTAATGGTATGGGGTGCTGTGTTACATCCCGGGCAGGCGTCGACAACGGAGTCATCCAGTCTCTTCTGACTGGTAACTGTAATATCACATAGCTTTAACTTTATAGATCTAATAATACTGACTGAAATAAAGGTTACATATCATAAAACTTTAGTGTGCTGAATTTTGGTGTGAGTATCCTAGGTTCGAATCCTTGGAGTACCATATGTATTGGATAAAAAACACCATCTGAGGAAGAGCACTTTATTGACAACGTTTTGCAGATAGCTTCATCAGGTCATCAGTGACCTGATGAAGCTATTACGTTGTCAATAAAGTGCTCTTCGTCAGATGGTGTTTTTTATCCATTCTGTCTACTTTTCAAGTACCACTCAACACCATATGTATTCATTAGTTTAATTGATTTCATTAATTAGGTTTATTTGTAAGTTAATTGGTTGGTTGGTGATATCAATATCATATAACTTTAAATTTGTGCATCTAATAATAATGATTAAAATAAATGGACTTTGTTATTGGCCAGGGGGTGGACAGTCCCTCGTTTGACAATCTGTACCGTAATGTACTTCTCACATTTGTTTCTACTTGATGGTTTTTTAGTGTCTTGGACATACTGTATAAAGCGCTCGCTTGGCCACTTCACGCCCCACTAATGTACAGTCGCGGTCATTAATTCTGATACAGTTTGAAGCCTCAGAAACATTTAAAGGAACCTCCGAAATACAAATATCAGGTAAAGAATAAATAAAGAGTTGTAGTTCAAAATTATGCATCAGCATTAATCACCGCGACTGCACATTCACTTTTTCATTCACATCCATGCTTCTGAGATAAGGGATTTGCTGCCAAGTTATTTTGAATAGGCTATAGTGAGACCTTCTGTTGACCACACATCAACTCCCAAGACCAATGACGAACTCTCACGGCATTTTGCGAGAGCCGTCTATTGCGGTAACGCGAGTAATGATGGCCGTAGTTGACAGTCACTTGGAAAATATGTGCAGACCTTGTATGCTTTCCATTATGCATATATGACTCAAGTTGGTTTAATAATGTAATTTTGAATATATACAGTAATGCATATTTACATCTTTATGTATGGTATGGCAAATTACCTTCATTAATCAATCCAGCTGGTTATAAATGCACAATGAAAAACCTAATAAGACCATAAACTTTTTTGAATGTTAGTATACACCATATTGACTGTACAGGGAGCTTAGATTACCAGCTAGAACAGAGTGAGGGTTCTTATTTCCTTTTGTGTTTAGCAGCCTGAGTGGGGCCATGGTCTCGAGACCTTGAATAGTGGAAACGTTAATGATTACAGTCGTCTGCATTTATGGTTACATTGCTCTATTTATTACACTAGGTGATACTCTTTCATCTTAACCAAGCGAGAAATTATGGCCCTTTGTATCCGATTTCCTGATAGTTAATTGGAGAATAGGAAATTAGTATGATTAATAGTTTCTTTTAATAGTTGATGAGATACTCCAATATTAATATCAAATCACAGCTCGGTAATTGAGAATTTATTATAAGGACAATGACTACTAGAACAAGGCCCTAATAAGACTGGGCAAGTTATTGCTCAGTTATCAATATGGTAATGAGACCTTTTATCGCCTGGTTAATGATGAACAGAGTATAATTATGATTGACTTGGCAACACGGAGACCCCCCAAACTGAGGAGTGTGTGGACAGACGGGGAGAGTTGTGTTGCCGGTTGTTTGATGTTGAGCAGAAAGGACGAGGAGGCTGTTGGGTGGCAGCCCTCGAGGGAGACAGCACCACCAGTTGAAAAATATATATATAAATATATATTCAGAGAGGCTCGTTCAAGCTATCCAGAGCTTGTTGCAGCTTTCTTAGCCTTGTCGAGAAGGCTCATTCAAGCTATCCTGAGTCTTTCGTAGCTTTGTTAACCTTATTAGAGAGGCTCCTTCAAGCTATCCAGAGCCTTTCGTAGCTTTGTTAACTGTAGTGGAGAGACTTTTTCAAGCTATCCAGAGCCTCTCTTAGCTTTGTTAACCTTATCGGAAAGGCTCTTTCAAGCACTAGGAGCCTTCGTAGCTTCATTTAACCTTATTATTGATTTCACTCAGAAGATCATGACGCTAAAAAGGAACGTTCTTTCGCCCATCTCCTCGGCAGAGTTATCCGAAGCCGTCTTAGATTCGCAAGGAAAATTCTGCCGAAAAGTATAAAGATTTCTCTCAGGGCTCCCAGGTCGCCGGCAAGTAACGCCCACACACCGACGCCCCAAATCAACAGGGGAGCACCGCAAGTGAGAGTGGGAGCCCCGCTGAAGTGCTGGGGGTTGGGCATAGTGTTGACTACCTCGGCCAGCACAAAGAGTGAGAGGCGCACGTGGTGGTGGATGCGGGGATCACGTTTGTTGATCATGTCGCTCACCACGTTCACAGACTTCTCGCACCGGTCCTGAGGAGATGTTAGTTTTTAAGTGGGGTGAAGTGTTGAAGTGTTAGCAAGCGGGGAGGAGTGGAAGAAAGTAAAGGAGTGAAGAAGAGTAGAAAGAAGTAAAAGGAGTCTCATTTGTTAATCATGTCTCTCACTATATTATTTGATTTAAGGGGACCGACCGGTTAATTTAGGCTTAAAAAAACTCGAAATCCTGAAAATACCAATAGGTGTTTACTCAACAAGAGTCAACATCCCTTCATAAGCCAGTGAAATGTTATTAGTGAAAACCCATTGGAAATAGTTTTTTTTTAGGTTTTCCAAACTTTTCCTGTAATTCTAAAAACGTTATATAGCGAACTTTAAAATTAACATGCTCAGTAACTACTGGTCGTACGAGGAGCATACCTATATAAATCGAAAGAGCGTAAGCTACTCTACAACCTCCCATACGCTTTATCTTCTACTTTGCCATGTTCCTGCGTAAAATATTGTAAATCTAAAAAACAAAATAAAAATTTTCACCTAATTACCTTAGACTTTCATCTGTGTTCTCAGAACCTATATTGTCGCACTTTCGGATGTTATTCTACAGTTATTATTGGACCTATAGGAATGGTGTATATACCATTGGAAAGGTAATTAAAAACACTACAAGGCCTATAAAGCCAATTTACTCTAGTAAAAAAAAGTTTTTCACAATATGTCGTCAAAGTTGTAATTTTCTATAAATATATTCGCCTGAATCCGTAATCACCTAAATCGAACAAATACACAAAATATATAAAAAAAAATTTATAGCAACTACAGATACACCTTTTGTGAGTTGTTTGATTACATAAAACATGTGCTATGGGGATTTCTGTAAGAGTTTATGATTTTCTGCAGTGTTTTATTTTATTTTTTTACCTAAATTGCAAGAAAAAAGCAAAACAAATTGTGTGTTTTTTTTTTATCTAGTTTTATGGTCATATACACATGTGCCAAATTTCATTTAAATTGAAAGTAAGACCTGGAAGTTTGTAATTAACCGGTCGGTCCCCTTAACTTGGCAAATTTGCACTTGTTCTCTTTGGGCTGGACAACTCTACTGTACTTTGAGCTGCTTGGCTGATGATACTGTATCAAAATAACATCTTTCAGTTGTAAAATATAATGTAAAACTTGCAAAATAAACAAACCAAAACTGGGACGATACAAGATACTGTAAACGCAAAAGAACTACGGTAATCAAAATCGCTATTTGGAAATAACGCTTCATAAAATCAAATTTTGAAATAAATGAAATAAAAGTTGTAAAAACACAAATAAGAAATATATTACATAGCGCCATCAGTTAAGCAGCCTGAAATATAGTTCTCTACCCCAAAGCAAATACTGTACGTTCAAACTTGCCAGGATAAATACAAAAATGACTTCTTACACCGGTCCTGGGGAGATGTTAAGATTGAGAGGGATGAAAGTGTTAGAGAGAGTAAGGGAAGTATTAGACAGTGGGCTAGGGGTTAATAAAAATGAGTGACACCTATAATAATCTACCATCAGTCTAGTCTCTAATACCATGCTATATAATCCATGAATGCTGTGAAATATAAGTATACAGTATGTATGTACTGTACTGTATATACTCAGGCACATACCCCATAGCTGGGGGTGGCTGACTCAAAACAGCACGGACAGGGATAACAAAACATAACATAAAACAAAATACAAATTCACACACATCTAGGTTGCCCAGGAGAAGAACCAGAGACCCAGGATCACTAGGGGCCTCCAGCTTCCCCCGGCCCCAGACCTACCGGAGAGGTTCTGGTCTCAGCAGGCAGACACGCAGTGGAGCACACCACAATGCCTGTCCACCTCACATCCAGGCATGACCCTTCATATATACCGGCTCCCCGGGCCAGGCACCTGACGGACTATTATCTAGTCCAACTGGCGCCTGAACCCCTCCCCCTAACAACCACGTTATCACTCTTCTATTCACAAGCATTCTCCATTCATTCTTATTTATTACCACTTCCCTTGCCTGATCTATAGTCATTCCTCTATCTTCCAACACTTGTCCTACACAGTCTCTCCATCTCAACGGAGGTCTTCCTACCCCTCTACCTCCCCTTGTATCTGACTCATATACTCTCGTGGTAAGCCTTTCATCTCCCATTCGCTCAACATGTCCATACCAGCAAAGCACCCTTCTGTCCACTCTGGCCGACAAAGGTTCCTGCTGTCCCACTTTCCTACGTACCTCTTCATTCCTCAATCAGTCTAAACGAGTCACTCCACATATACTCCTCAAGCAGTTCATCTCCATCACATCCAGCTTTCTTCTCTCTTTTGCCTTCAGAGCCCATGTCTCAGCCCCATACATCACTGTTGGTACAACTATCCCTTATATTCCTAGAGAGTCTTCCAAAGCTGAGTAAAATCATCTAATGCCAGCAAAGATAATATGAAAGGCATTCTAATTCTGAGAGGGTTAAGAATGTGCAGTAAAGGGACGTAAATGGTAAAGGACCAATAATGTACAATACAAAGAGATGTTAGATTATAATGTAAAACTTGCAAAATAAACAAAGAGATGTTAGATCTAAGATTCTAAGTGTAAAATTGAAATATTCAATACTAAAAAGAGACAGCAAATTTATTATATTAAATTCAAGATCAACAAATTAAGTGGAGATGTTAGTTTAAGTGCAATCCTATTAATATATATAATTAAGTTAAGGGATAAGGGTGAATGCTGAAAAATACGGAGAAACTTCAATTTAATTAGCATTAAAGATGCTCACTGGCATCTATAAAACATTGATAAATAAGTCATCTCCTTAACCCACACTGCTTCATACTAGAACATATGATTTATAATTGTTACTCTTTAAAGTCCTGTGGCCATCCAAGCTAACATATTTCCGTATTCTGGAAACCTTCACCAAGATCAGTAAAGCTATGAATAACTTCAACTGGTTGATAAAGATTCTTTAAACTTATTTGTAATCCAAATGGATAAAGCAAATATTATCAAATTTCACAGACATTAAGCAGTGCCCATTTTGTTTTATCTCATTATCAAGTATCCATAACCAGACATTATCTGTACATCAGAAGCTTTATGAAAGATATAAGAGGGATTCTATTTTATACGTTAGCTGAACTATAACTACATAATCCACAACACTACTACCATCTATTGCACCACCATTCACGATCCCCCACCACTAACTATCTACAGTATTTCACCTGCAGTATCTATCACATCATTACCGATCGCGGCCATGGCCTTCCTTAGGGTCTTGGGGATGTTCGGCCAGGCAGTTTAGGGAAAGACAACAACAACATCATTACGTACCACTTCATCTTGCAGCATGTATCTGGTGTAGTTCCTTCTGTTGTTGAGAGCCGTGGCCATCTGGTGTAGACGCACTTGTAGCACCAGGTTGTCCGAGGTACTTTGGAACAACTCCACACGACACTCCTCCTGTAGAGTTATAATATGTTTTAGACGATTTAATTTAGCCCGGGATCTACCTCTAGGACTCAGAGGGGTAAATAATATCTCAATAAACCATCAAAATCACATGGGGCCTTGAATAGGATATAATATAAGAGAACTAAAATAACCTAGGTAAGACACCTTTTTGTCAATGTCATTTGAATAAATGAATAAACCAAAAGATTGGCAGTGTTAAGTTTATGTTCATAAGACCTTCTATATACAGTAGTGCTAAATACAGCAACAGTGTGACAGACAGTATGTGTGTATGTCTATTTCTTGTCTTTTCCTTTCTTTGGAACCTTGCTCATGGGGAACACAAAGATAACGTATAAACAAGAAAATAAAGAGCTTTTACATTTTACTCGCCAAATTGTTCTCTTTTATACTCTCTCTTTTTCCCTCTCTCGTTCTCTCTTTCCCTCTCTCTCTCACACACACACACCAAGGAATTTAGAGCTGGAGGGGATAAACACTAGTACTGTATATGGGAGGACTGGCTCATATGGGCTCTGCTTTACTTGGAACAAACAGTCCTCGGAGCTTGTAGTTTTCCAGAAGAGTATCTTCAGGTGAAAGTTGTATGGTACGGTTTTAGAAAATGTTGAAATATATGCGGGCGGGTGCCCGACCCCGAAAGGGGTTGAAATAGGGGAGCTATCCCCCCGCCAAAGGCGGCTTTCTAGGGCCTTTCCTAGCTGATGCTGAGAGGATTGGGTTTTAGTCATGTGGTGATGGGCTGGTCTATCAGAGTGAGAACTGAGCGATCTCTGCCATACCCATAGCTTACTCTGACTGTTCCTTTAACTTATATATTTTCTAGATCTCAAGTGACGGCGTCTCTTCCGTGGATTGACCTCCCAATCTACCAAGATTGGAAGCCAAAGCGTCACATTTTTCCCTTGCCCCTCAACTTTCTCTTCATAATTGCTGAGGGGCACAGGGCCCTGGGTGGGGCTTTGGTTTCCCGTGCGTTTCCGCACCCTCCTCAGCTCCCCGCCATGGAGTGGCTTCGGTCACCCAGGCTTTATTGTGGTCGGCAGGGAGGGTTCTGTGGGGGCACTCGGTTATGGCCTTGGAATTGATCGGGGCCTTGGGGCTGTTCGGCCAGGCAGCTTGGGGAACAACAACAACAACTAGAGTATTCCCCATTACCTCAGGGGTTTAAAGAGACTATAGTACATATTCCTGGTATGGGTAATACTCACTCACTCTCTCTTAGTTTGACTTTTACAAATACAAGTGTGTGTAGGCCTATGTCAAAGAGAGAGTGAGAAAGTGTGGGTGTGTTTGTTTGATAAGAAAGCTTCTCTTGCTCTCAGCTGTCAAAATAATATATATTGCATAATATATCTATCTATTGCCAGACGCCGTAATCCCCGAGAGGGAGTGACCGCGAATGAATCGGCCTCATATACTTCCATATGCCGAGACAACTCTCTCGATAAATATACATATATACTATATATTCTAGCTTACCTATCGCCTACACCCTCTATAAATAACTTCCTGCCTTGTAACTCCTCTTGACGTTATTGCTGTAGGCTACACTGATATATAATAACACATGACCGGACAACTCTACCACTAGATCATTTCATTCACTACATGTATATGTATTCATTTATATATTTTATCGTATATACAGTACTTAATTATTTGTCATCCTTGTTTTCTTTTCTTAATTATTAAATTTAATTTTGTTAAAGTAAGTTAAAATAAGATAGTGTTTACCCGTTTGAATCCTAGAAACCTACTCAGATATACATACCGTACTGTACATACATTTAAAGGCCGAGTGTTCCGCACAAAGCGTGGTTCAGTTTCACATCCTAATGGTGGTGTTCCAGGCAGCCCTATTCAGAGCTGCCTTACTTGTCAGGATTTTTAAATTCGAGATCAGAGCATACAGTCTGATCCCACGTCTTTCTAGGTACCTAACTGTCTCCTCAGCTTTTCACTAGATATCCTATGGTAGTATGGCCCAACACATCCATTTCAACATTCTTATTTAGTCAAGTTCCATTATGTTGATATAATTCGCTTTGTCATGGTGTTATTCCTCATTAACAGGCCGTTTCTGAAGCATAGGTCATTGTGTTTCCAATACATGAGACGTACATCTTTCTCTTCAAAGTGAGTGAAAAACTTCTCATGTTTACAATTGATAGCAGTTCTCTGAATTTTCCCCAGCCACATCTAATTCTAGCGATAGTGAAGGTTTCAGCCCAAACCCCCGGCAGAGATGGTACCTCCCAAGTAGCAAACCTTGTTCACCAACTCAAGTGACTCACTACCAAAGTTGACACTCTCAGGTCGGTCAGTCAACATGAGCTCCCCCAAGTATACTATACATACAAATTTCTCAATTTCGTACTTATTCCTCGACAGCTAAGATAGAATGTGTCCTGCTATACTAAGAGGGTTAATTATAGGTAGTGCCAACGAATTTGACAAAAATCTTGATCCCTGACCTCTTCTTTAAGTCAAAAGGACCTTGAGCAAACTGGCTGTAAATATCCACATCTATTTCCTGGTGGACTATTAAAAAAATAGAAATGTCAGCCCGATTGCTTCATTAATTTTGAGTTATAAGAAGTTAAGGGGTCAAGATTATTGTCAAGTTTGTTGGCGCTACCTATAGTATGTAGGCCCTATACCCACCCCCATTTTTTCGGAGATGTCGCTGACGATCATCTGCAGGGGCACCAGGGCGTCTATGACCCCGCCGTTGGTGACCGTCTTCAGCAGCTCCTCCTCCTTCCGGCTAAACCCCACCATCAGGAACAGACCCATGGGAAGGTGGTACTCGGCTGGGGAGGAAAGATACAGTTAAGGCGAAGTCACACAATCACTTTTTCTGTCAATTTTTGATGAGCAAGTGTTTTCCTCATACTAGTTTTTAATATTTTGGAATTGTAATTGACAACTGTACTTTATGTACAGTATATGATTGTAGGAAAACATATACTTTGAGGAAACCAAGACAAAACTGTAAAATATAGAAATACTAAAGAAAATGGTAAGGGAAAAATAATTTACAATATAGGAGCGATGTAGGAAGAGTGATCAAGAAGATAATGAAGATGAAGGTGATGGTGGAGAGAAGAATGAAAAGTTTAGGAGACATGGGAGGAGGGGAGGAACGAGTAAAGAGGCAACGGGAGAGGGGGAGAAATGGTGAAAGAAGGAGAGAGAAAGAAAGAGAGATGAATGATGGAGAAGGAAGAAAGAAAGATATAATAATAATAATAATAATAATAATAATAATAATAATAATAATAATAATAATAATAAATATAATAATTTAAGTCTTCCCATAAAACTGCCCCACCTTGTCATGACCAGTGTTTCAGCAAGACTCTGGACCCCTCCTCCCTTATGTTTAGCCCCAATAGTTTTGAAATATTTAAACATTTGTCCCATTAGTTTCAAAGACATTATGTGCCATTTAGCTGTCAATTTTTCTTGGCGAGCAAAAACGAGCCTGTAATTTAGAAGGAATCGGCCTTTGGCCAAGGCAACCAAATTTATCTCGAAGGAGGTTCTTGTAGGTAATTTTTAAAAACTTGATGGAGATCTAGGGAAAAACGAAACAAAACAATATATACTGTACCGTACATATAAAAAAAAAAAAAAAAAAAAATCTCCCTTTAGTTAAACAACATTTAGTAGGATACGTAACCACATTCTTCTTTCCTCCACTGAATACACAAGCCCCTTACCCCCAACAAGCTTGCCTGGGAGCTGTACATGTTCTTCATTAAAACTATTTAACAATTGGGTTGATAGTATTCTGCCCATTAAAGCTGTGCACTGACTTGTACTAGGCCATATCTGTATATTTCTTGTGATAAGGTTTGTAGGATACCAAATGTCCTTGTAACTCCCAGTAACACACACAAACATACATACACAAACTCACCCACACACACACATACTCTCATAAATCCCAGCAGAGAAACTTTGCCACTTATCCAACTTGACCCTGCCTTCTCTCACTACCCCCATCTTCCCTTCCTCACCCCCATTACCCCCACCATCCCCCTAACCAACCTTCACCCTTCCTTCTCTCACTAAAACTTATAAACGATTAAATTAATCAAGGTAATATATTAACCTTCTGGGGAGGGTCAGCCAGAGAATAGGTGTGGAAATTTACAGCCCATTTGATCCAGCCCTTTGAGTTACAGAGGTTAGGGGTTACGATTTCTGGCCTACCTATAATGATTGAACTAAGAGCCTATGCAGACGGCACACCTGACACAACAATGACTGTTCCCCCTTACAATAGTAGCCTACTGGAGAATAGGGGCCTCTACACTGTCGGACATTTATCTGAAACCTGCGATCAACTAGTACAAACTAAGCACAGATGGCCATTGTGGCCATCCAAAGTTATTACCGGAGCCCATCGAGTCGACTGAAAATCCCTTTGGCTTCTATCTGAAGAATCTCAGTGGTCAAGGATTCTGGATGTTGTAGTGACAATCTGTCATTCATACTGCCAATCACATGCTTCTGACATAATGTCTGCTTAATGGGATATACTCATATATTATAGTTTGATGATGCATTATTTTACCACCATGCTCAAGAGTGGGGCTAGGGTGCGTGCCCTGATGTTTTAGTAACTTCAGTGAACATTTGCCACAGATTGTCCACCACAGCAATGTCCTCTACCAATAACGCACACTGACTGGCCCGAGCCTCGAACCATCGACCTCTCAGTTAGGACAAACAGTGAAGCACAATGAAAACAAGCAACCATGCTGAAAATGCGTTGGCTGTGAACTTACTGTGTCTGGGCCGCATGCAGACAAAATCCCCAGCATAGCAGAGACAGTCGCCCCGGTAGTACTGGTAGGCCGGGTTCTTGTGGTTGTAGACCGCAAAGTCTGTCTCACAGGGGGTCCGCTCTACACACTCCAGCACCTACAGATGATGATAATGAAAATGTTTATACTAGCCTACTGACCCAAAACCATTTATAAGGCTACAGCACCTACAGAAAAAGCAGATACATAAGTTCCTTGTAAATTATCGCCAAAATATCATACTAAACTTATACCTGACCTGTTCCTATGACTAAACTAGAATCCTATCTTACAGCTAACCAAGAACCCTACTAGAATACTCTGCCTGCGATTTAGTTTGTGGTAGGAGAAAGTAGCGAAATAAGTCAGTGTTAGCTAAGTTGAGAGGGTGACCTGTAGAACAATGGTTAGTCTGTTCTGTAGGCACAACAGAAAGTTTCCGGGTTTGATTCCTGGGCAGGGAGAGACGGATGGGCAGTCTCCTTAAACCCGATTCCTCTATTCACCTATACTTTAACATTTTAAGATGGCGAGAAATTGAGCTATCCCCATCTCCATTACTCGGATATCACATTGAAGGGGGAAATAAGAGCAAACATATTTACAAATACAAAGATCATGGACTCTCACCTTGCACTTGGGTAGTAGGTGTCTCTCACAGAAACACAGCTCGGAGCAATCCTGGTCCCCATTGTTGTACAGCTGTGGACAGAACAAACGTATACAGTATATTAGTCAATGGGCCAAGATCCCGATATCACACGAAACGGTACCATTTAAGGGGGAATGGTTGCTTTTTCTGGATTCCCTTCTCCCTCATGTTTAGCTCCATTAGTTTTGAGATTTTAAGATGTTTGATCTATTAGTTTGCCGATTTGCAGACCTTTCACACCATTTTTGTTTTCATTATTAAGACCTTTTGTGCCATTTTTTAATATATTTTAAATCTAGGTGGCAAACTAAAGATATTTTGCTTGAAAATTACGCAAAAACAATCAATACCGTCAATAACACTTAAAGACCGGCACACTAAAGGGCCCTTCACATCTAGCCAATTTTGTACACGACAACCCCTAAATTATCATAAGTGGTGCTATCTGCGGTGTGGTAGTCCACATGCGGCCCGTGGTCTGGGGCCTCCTCTCAGGGTCCCTAACACGTTCCCACGTGTCAGCTCGGCATGCAAAAGTTTCGAGCATAAACAAAATAGTTGTGTGCGATTAAACTGTCGTGTGTTGTCATGGCACCTTGACCTTGCTTGACACCGTCGTCACCCTCGAAACACCGTCGAGGTACCCGCGTAGCCGTCGTGGCACCGTTGTTGCACCGTCCTTACCGTCACAGCAACATTGTAACATTGTAACACCACCGTTAGCATTGTGGCACGGTCGTTAGAATTGTTACACTGTCCTTCGCTGTCCATGTACAGTAGGACACCGTTTATCTGATATTCAGATAACTGGTAATCATGACAGAAGTAAATACTGTTTTATTAACTTATCTTTTAACGTTATCATGATGAAACATCAAATTTTTGTTTTAATTAGTAAAGGAGATGTATAGATAATATGTATATTGATATCATTTACAGGGGGAAAGGTTGGTATTATAATATAATAATATTATATTTTCGGAAATACCACATCCGAAAATACCCCTTCATTGACATCACCTTGCGGCCAAAAGGTTGAACAGGTAGGTGGTTGATAATTGTGGTAGGTGCAGTGGTGGTAGTGATTGTATGGTCGTGCTTATCGTGCCGCCATTATATCACAGTTGTACCACAGTCGCACCACAGTTCTGGTGCCGTGGGTCCATCTTCCCAGGTTCTACCAGGTCATGCCCCGATGTTGTGACAGTCGTTGCACTGTCATATCCCCGTTGGTGACCGTCATTTTACTTTTTTGATGCCATCTTCCCATGGTCGTCCCACACTAATATCTTGCCCATTAATCCCCCAATTAGCGCCAACTTCCATTGTCGTGGCCAAGATCACCTATGTGTGAAGGGCCCTTAAAAGTCCCTCACGTCAGCTGAGCTGGTGTTAAGTATAGACCCTATAGTAAACAGATATCAGCGAACCTCCCCCATCTTGGTGTCACTGGTGAAATTTTCTTCTCTTGCACTCAAATATTTGCATTGCCATTACAAATATTCGACAAGTGTGCTACAGGATATACAGTTTGAGCATTGGACATACATTCTATATTATCAAATATATAATAATATTCTGTTGTTTTATAACTGAGGGATTTGAGGCACCAAACTGGCCTCTCTATCTTACAACAGGAGATGAAGTGTTAAGAGGTAGTGTACTCACCCTGACGGTATCCTGTTCTTACAACAGGAGATGAAGTGTTAAGAGGTAGTGTACTCACCCTGACGGTATCCTGTTCTTACAACAGGAGATGAAGTGTTAAGAGGTAGTGTACTCACCCTGACGGTATCCTGTTCTTACAACAGGAGATGAAGTGTTAAGAGGTAGTGTACTCACCCTGACGGTATCCTGTTCTTACAACAGGAGATGAAGTGTTAAGAGGTAGTGTACTCACCCTGACGGTATCCTGTTCTTACAACAGGAGATGAAGTGTTAAGAGGTAGTGTACTCACCCTGACGGTATCCTGTTCTTACAACAGGAGATGAAGTGTTAAGAGGTAGTGTACTCACCCTGACGGTATCCTGTTCTTACAACAGGAGATGAAGTGTTAAGAGGTAGTGTACTCACCCTGACGGTATCCTGTTCTTACAACAGGAGATGAAGTGTTAAGAGGTAGTGTACTCACCCTGACGGTATCCTGTTCTTACAACAGGAGATGAAGTGTTAAGAGGTAGTGTACTCACCCTGACGGTATCCTGTTCTTACAACAGGAGATGAAGTGTTAAGAGGTAGTGTACTCACCCTGACGGTATCCTGTTCTTACAACAGGAGATGAAGTGTTAAGAGGTAGTGTACTCACCCTGACGGTATCCTGTTCTTACAACAGGAGATGAAGTGTTAAGAGGTAGTGTACTCACCCTGACGGTATCCTGTTCTTACAACAGGAGATGAAGTGTTAAGAGGTAGTGTACTCACCCTGACGGTATCCTGTTCTTCTATAATTCGGGGGCGGGGCTCCCACGGCCGGATGATCTGACAGTATCCTGGAATACCAAGGAACATTACAGCGTTTATTTTTTATATAGACATACATACATACATTATTATTATTATTATTATTATTATTATTATTATTATTAGTAGTAGTAGTAGGCTTAGTAGTAATAGTACCCCTAAGCTGGAGAGGAATTTACTTGTCCACACCCTAATTAACATGATTGAAACATTATATTCTGGCTATAATGAGTTTATTGTATTGAGGTTAGGAAGGGATTGTGGGAGTCAGCGGGTTAATTGTTAGAAAGGGATTGTGGGAGTCAGAGAGTTAATTGTGATAGTTATTAACCCATTCGATATATAGAGGCCCTTCCAAAGATGAGTCAAATCCAGTAATGTTAATCACAATAAAACGATAATAGCGTCCTGGTATTCTAAAAGAGTTAAGTATGAGCACTGTCTTGATACACAAAAATTAAAATGCAATAACATATGAGCATTCTCTAAGATAGTTAAGTTCGTCTTATACCAATATACAATGAAAAAAAAAAAAAAAAAAAAAAAAAAAAAAATATATATATATATATATATATATATATATATATATATCTATATATATACAGTATATTCAGTATATACTGTATATACCGGTATATATATACAGTATATATATATATATATATATATGCACAGTATATATATATACTGTATATATATACTGTATATAAAAGCCGGCGCTCCTCCTCCCACCCAACACCACTTTCACTCACAAACCACTTAACTCCATCCCTCCACCTCACTCTCGGTCTGCCTCTCCCTCTTTGCCCGTCTGCCTCACTCTCATCCACTGATATTGGCTTACCATTAACTGAATTGAAAAAATCTACGGGGGTCAGACCAGCATTTCAGTTAGTCAAGTACAGTATTCAGAATGTGTCAGTCAGTCAATATTCTCTCTCTCTCTCTCACACATACACAAACACACACACACACACACACACATATCAGGTATTATACAGTATATATTCTGAATACTTCCACACATAGTAACATTTAATTTAATATTAAATGTTCTACATAATCAAGCCCCGTATTAGGTATTAATCATACTAAAATGTACCCTAATGAACCACCAACATGACAACATTATTATCCTTAAGAGGATTTTGGCCTCTATTTCTCAATTGTATATACATTTGTTCTATATTTCGGATACAATTCTAAATAAACTTATTATTATTATTATTATATATTTTTTTTTAATTTTCACACACATACATACACAGCTACGCTTGCGTTTAAATCGGTTAACCCACCATCACTGCCATTTAAAGATCAGATTTTGTGCCCCCCATCACCCCCCTCCCTTCTTTCTCTCTCCCTCGCTCCCCCCCCCCCTCTCTCTCTCTCTCTCTCCCCCTCCCTCCTTCTCTTTCTCACTCCCTCTCTTGCGCCAGGAATAATGCAGAGTCCTTTCTTTGTGAGACCAAAATACCACATTCTTGCAGTGGCAAGATCGGTCAAGGTCGGGCAAAATTGGATATATATGGCCGTAGACTTTTATAATATTATTTTTATTTTGTTTATTTTGTTTTTTCCCACTCATTCAAACCATCTGAAATGGAGATATGCAGGTATATGTCTGAAATTAACTACACACACACATATATATATATATATATATATATATATATATATATATATATATATATATATATATATATATATATATATTATATACCGTATATATATATATATATATATATATATATATATATATATATATACTGCATATGTAGACCGTTCAAGACCCGAGTAGGCATTTATTTTCTGCTTCTGGCTATTAGTTAATGATTTCATTTCTAGCCCCATTCGATTTTAGACGTTAGCCCCATTAGTTTGGCGATATTTTGGTATCGATAAATGTACAAATTTATCTCGAAGGGGGGGAGGGGGTTGGCTTGGGCGTAATTTTTGTTTAGCTTGATGGAGTTCTACGTAGCTAACTTTAAAAAAATATATATATAATAATGTCTTATTATCTACCACGTCACCTTAGGACATTTCACATCCACGTTTGTTTTATCAATGGATTATAACTTCTACAAAACCTTATACAATTGCACTGTCGCGTTTCAGGCTACAAGGAAGTTGGAGCCGTAAACATCGACATTTAGCAGAATTAACAGGTAAAATACAGTCGAAGTACATCTAAATATATATAAAAACCCAATTGAACATACTTTGTATCCATCAAAATCCTATATTATTATTACATTTCTGCTTAATACCGATTATTACGGCTCCAACTTCCTTAAAACCTGAAACTCGCAAGTGGTCCATTACCCGATAAATACCTAGGCGACTGAATATCAGAACGGTAAATAAACTGCGTCCACCAAATTCTGTCTGTGATAAACACCCTCCCTGTCACTAACTCTCCACAACCTTTTATTTGGTTTATTTTAATAGATTAATAGACAGTAATGGGTGTTTGTACTGGTGACCGAGGCAGATCTCTCTCTCTCTCTCTCTCTCTCTCTCTCTCTCTCTCTCTCTCTCTCTCTCTCTCTCTCTCTCTCTCTCTCTCTCTCTCTCCCCCCACACACACACACACACACTCTAATTAAATATGAGGAAGCACGGGGCCCAGGAAAAGGGCCCATCTCCCCTTGAAGCACGGGGACCAGGAAAAGGGCCCATCTCCCCTTGAAGCACGGGGCCCAGGAAAAGGGCCCATCTCCCCTTGAAGCACGGGGCCCAGGAAAAGGGCCCATCTCCCCTTGAAGCACGGGGCCCAGGAAAAGGGCCCATCTCCCCTTGAAGCACGGGGCCCAGGAAAAGGGCCCATCTCTCCTTGAAGCACGGGGCCCAGGAAAAGGGCCCATCTGCCCTTAACCCACTTAGCCCCGGCATAATAAGCTTACAACTCTCTCACAACAAGCCAGACACGAACCTGGCCATAACCCGGCAATAGGAGAGCTCACAGATGGGATTTTCAGTTAGATTCATGTGCTAATTGGCTTGCAATTAGGCTAATTCAAAAGCTTACATTTGCTCATCGAAGCCATCCAGGATCTACAGGTAGAAACCGTAAGGATAAAATAATAACATTGATAATGCCTGGCAAGATATGTGGAAAGACCCGTCAAACGATCCCCTGCAATTTCACTATATATATATATATATACTGTATATTTGACTTTTAGGGAAATATCTAAAACTGAACAAAATCTTATAGTATTAACCTAAAATAAGTAAGAATTTTTTTTATGGCATTGTACTGACGAAAATGATATATTTTACATATTTCAATTTTAGGGAAATATCCAAAACTGAATCATAGCTTCTACCTAGATGCGCGTGGTTATGTTTTTGTTTTTGTTTTTGTTTTTGTTTGTGTGTTGTGCTGTGTTGTCCCTGTTCGGGCTCTGTCGCGAGTCGGCCACCCCCAGCTATGGGGTATGTGCCTGTGTATATACACATTATTAAGTCTGAAATACATGAATATACTGATGCCACTGTACTGAAAGTAATAAAGGTAAATAATTGTGTCCGTAGCTGTGCCTAGATCCTGTTATTATGCACTGAAGCCCTTGTAACACCGACCGTCCTGCCTGCCTACCTGCCTACCTACCTACCTACCTACCTACCTACCTACCTGCCTGCCTGCCTGCCTCTCTCTCTCTCTCTCTCTCTCTCTCTCTCTCTCAGTTAACAGACGCTACACGAGCCTTGCATTAGCTGTTGCAAGATCAAGTTAGCCTCCCTGCAACTCAATACAGGGGCCAACATTGCAGCAGCCCACACCACCACACCACCACCACCCTCCTCCTCCTCCTCCTCCTCAGACAGGACCTTTAGTACACACACACACACGCAGGACAACTAGACCCCCTTTTCCCTCGTGTTTAGCTCTAATAGTTTTGACATTTTTAGACGTTCGGCCCATTAGTTTGGCGAATTTAAGATATTTCACCCCATTTCTTTGTCAATATTAAGACGCTTCGTGTCATTTAGGTGTCGATTTTTTCCTGCCGAGGTAAAAAAAAAAAGGAGCTAAAGTCTCCAAAATGGCGGTATGGGGGGAATTAGTGTATCTCTCTGTTCTAAATGGACTTACTTAGTATTCCCCTTCC
>CM064555.1:21030631-21038131 GCA_032716605.1 Paralithodes platypus | reverse complement strand
CTCTATCTTCCTTTCCACTATACACCTCATGGAGATCTAAGCCACACATCCTCGTCCCTTCCTAAACCGACCCAGTTCCTCACCTACCCATTTTGCTTAAGCTAATTGGTTATTTAGGTCATCCTGCGTTTTTTGTTCAAAATGTTAATTTCCCTAAATTACTGTAACACAAAAAACTGTGTTCTCTCTTTGACCCTGGACGAATATAACATCATTACAGACACCACATAATCCACTGCAGGGGACCAGCATGGGTGCTGTTCTTAATAGATGTGTTTAGGTAAGCTTAAGACCATAACAAATGTTTAGCATATACAGTCTATCTATCTATCTATATATCTACTCAGGCACATAACCCACAGCTGGGGGTGGCCGACTCGAGACAGACCCCGAACAGGGACAAAAAAAAAAAAAAAAAAAAAAAAAAAAAAAAAAATCGCACATAATTATAGATTGCCCAGGAGAAGACCCAGAGACCCAGACCCATTTGGAGTCTTCCAGCAAAAGATTCCCAGGTCCCAGACCTCCCGGAGAGGTTCTGGTCTCAACAAGCAGACACATACCGAAACTCAATGTTCAATATATGAATTCAAGCTACGGAAGACTGACTATATTAACCCCTTCAGCACGATGACGCAATTTTGACTTTTATTCTGGTTAAAGTTAGACGATCTTATGCAGTTTAAGTAGATATGTTATTCAGAGGGTTTATTGAGGTCGTCTTTACCCCTTAGTGTCCTAGAGGTTGAATATAAATTAAGAAAATTGCCTAATGGTAACCAGAATAAGATGAAAAATATAAAACAAAACAAAACATCGCACTGAAGGGGTTAAGAATGAGGTAACGTATGAATAGTACTTACTGGATGGTAGCGTGGTGGTAGGCATAGGGGTCGTGGTGGTAGTGGTGGTGGTTGTTGTGGTAGTGGTGGTGGTGGTAGTAGGGGGTGGGGTGGTAGTGGTGGTGGTAGGGGGGATGGTGGGGAGATTGGTGGGGACTAGATCAGGGGGCGGGGGTGGTGGTGGGGCTAAAGTGACTAAGGTACCTGTCTCACCCCCACCTATCCCCACTCCTCCCAAACCTACCCTCCCCTTAACCCCCTCGTTCCCCCTACCTCCCCATCTCTCCCCCAGAATGCTTCCCCCTCCCTCTCCTTCCCCTCCTCCTCTCCACCTCTCCCTTCCTATCCCCCCTCCCTCTCCTATCCCTATTACCCCCTCTCTCTCTCCTCTCCCCCCCACTGCCCACTCTCCACCTCTCTCCTCCTATTCCCCCTACGCCCCCTCCTCTCTCTCCTTCCCCCCCACCCCTCCACCTTTCCCTTCCAATACCCCCTCCCTCTCCACCAACACCGCCACTCCATCTCTCCCTGGTACCTTCCCCCCCCCCTCTCTCTCCACCAATACTGACACCCCCTCTTTCCCCCCCAATACTAACACCCCCTCTCTCCCCTCCAACACTCCACCTCTCCCCCAGTATTCCACCCCCTCCTCCTCCTCTCTCTCCTTCACCCCCTCCTCTCCACCGTTCCCTCCCTACTCCACCCCCCCCAATGTTCCCTCTCCACCTCTCCCCCATTCCTCCCCCTCCCTCCCCACCAACACCTACTCCTACATTACCTCCTCTCCACCTCTCCCTCCCACCTTCTCCACCCCCTCCCCCAGGCTCCACGCTCCCTCCCCTCCACCTCTCGCCCCCAACACCCACTCCTCCCCTCCCTCTCTCCCCTTCCCCCACTCCACCTCCTCTTCCTTCTCCCCCACCACCCCCTCCCTCCCCTCCCCCACTCTCCCCTCCCTCCTGGTCATGGTGGTGGGGGTCGTATTCGTCTTCAGGAAGGGGGGAAGGGGGCGCCTCTCCACCTGCAAAAAGAGAAGAAAATAAATTGGTTTAGGCTGTTATTTAATTATATATCAGAAATGTTAGGTGGTTATGTAATAAAACCACACATACATACACAAACAATACATATTTGCTCACACGCACACCGAGATAAAACGTTTTTATATATGCCATCATTCACTCACATACAATCATTCAAACATACACACACCCACACAACTAGTAGATTGGGTTCTAGTCATGTGGTGATGGGCTGGTCTATCAGAGTGAGAACTGAGCGATCTCTGCCATACCCATAGCTTACTCTGACTGTTCCTTTTACTTATATATTTTCTGGATCTCAAGTGACGGCGTCTCTTCCGTGGATTGACCTCCCAATCTACCAAGATTGAAAGCCAAAGCGTCACATTTTTCCTTTGCCCCTCAACTTTCTCTTCATAATTGCTGAGGGGCACAGGGCCCTGGGTGGGGCTTTGGTTTCCCGGGCGTTTCCGCGCCCTCCTCAGCTCCCCGCCATGGAGTGGCTTCGGTCACCCAGGCTTTATTGTGGTCGGCAGGGAGGGTTCTGTGGGGGCGCTACAACAACAACAACAACAACAACAACAACAACAACAACAACAACTAGTAGACTTTCACACGCCCACAAAACTACCATACATTCACCCACCCCCACACACACACGCCCAGTCGCCCACACCACTAACAGACTTTCACCCACCCACACAGGGATCTCTGACAGGTCTCCGTTACAAGGCATTATGTATTCAATGTATGCTACGCCCACTATCACAGCAGGAATATATAAACGCGCACACATAAGTCAATCTACACATACACACGTGCCTATACACACACATATATACATATTTTACGCGCACACACGCTTACATATTTTACACATTAACACTTACATATTTCACACACCTGCCTATGCACACTTACACACCTACATATTTTGTCCTCTGAGTTAGCTTGTCATAAAATATATTGTATAAAATAATTGCAGCAGGCACTGTACTTACCTTCCAACAGATTATTCCCTCTCCCTCTTCCTCTCTTTCTGTTCTTCTCTCGTAGGATGGAGGAGGAGAAAGCACCTCCGTCCTCCTCCTCCTCCGTCTCTTCATCCTCCTCCTCCTCCCCTGGCCCCCCCTCCAGTCTCTTCTTCTCCTCCTCTACCTCTTCCACCTCCTTTGCTTTCACTCTTGCCTTCTCCTCAGCTTTCTCCTTTTCTCTCTTCTTCTCAATGTGGTAGGTTAGTTGGGTCTCCACTGGGGGGTAAAAGAAAGAAAAACGTTAAAACCGAATTTACCCTTTCAGTACCTTCAAGTTATTCCAGTTCATTTCGTAGTGGAGAAGCGCAGGATATTTGTCTACTGTATGCAAAATTAAACGTAGAATCCGATTTCCGAGGCCATAAATAGGAATGTTGTAACTTTGATCTTGAATATAAAAGCTAACAAATGAGGCAGCTCTGAACAGGGCTGCCTGGAATATGTGTTCATATCTGGGAAAATATAACTTTCATAATACCATGTAAGACCATTCATAACTCTCATTTTATATATCATAAACAATGCAAAAAGAAAAAAAAAGGCATTGAAATTGAAATAGTGTGTGACTGTAAACTTTATAAAAATATAAGTGCATACTAAAAATATAAGTGCATACTAAAAATATAAGTGCATACTAAAAATATAAGTGCATACTAAAAATATAAGTGCATACTAAAAATATAAGTGCATACTAAAAATATAAGTGCATACTAAAAATATAAGTGCATACTAAAAATATAAGTGCATACTAAAAATATAATGCATACTAAAAATATAAGTGCATACTAAAAATATAAGTGCATACTAAAAATATAAGTGCATACTAAAAATATAAGTGCATACTAAAAATATAAGTGCATACTAAAAATATAAGTGCATACTAAAAATAACTGACTAGATAAACTAATGCAAAATTATAATGATCACTATATGCTGCATTTTGATTGTAAACATACTTTTATTTGCAATAATTTGGTTGCAAATAACACTATCTTCCGAAACTTTCCGTCCACGAAGTTAGTATGTCCTTGATGATTAGAAATAATAATGAAAAACTAAAATTCTAAACGATCCATAATAGATTCAGAACAATAGAATCCATTTTGCAAAATGTTAGAAATAATGAACATGCTTCAAAATTATTTTCCCTACGACGAAAATAAGGCGAAAATATAGTAAAAATGAGACGTGCAATACATTTCATCACACTTATGCTTCGAACCAACAGAGAGAGAGAGGGGAAGTGTAGTAAGGATTGAGGAAGGTAATATTAGTAGGTTATGGAGGTGTTGGGGTTAGGCCCTTCGTCTCCGATGTATTCGTAATATATCCAACACACACAAGCATCAACAAATACATAGTTAATATTAATATATAATAAGCATTACAAATTATGAGTTCACGCAATGAAGTGTTGTACTGTAACCTACTGCATCGATTCTATAATTACAAATACTGTACATATTACGCTACATTATCAAAAAATACATATACTGTACTACAATTGATTTCAAATTAATATTAAAGGCGAAATAACCTGTTACTGTGTACTCCTTGCCTGCAGCCCTTTCATCACTACCAGCTATAATTACAGTTAATGCGGGTGAAATTGCAATAATTAATGACAAAATTCAATATTACTCCGAGAAAAATTAAGATGGACAGGAAAGCAGAAAATATAGTAATAGTAATAATAAATGAGAATAATAATAAATAAATAAATGAGAGAGAAGGAATAAGAAGCAGATACAGAGGAAAAGGAGGAGGTATAGAGGGAGGAGGAGAAGGAAAGGAAGAAGAGGAGAAGGATGGAAAGAAGATGGAAGAATATATAATGAAAAGGGAAAAAAAAAAAAAAATCAGGCAAGTGGAAGGGGAAATAATATAGCATGGATAATCATGCTTTAAACTATGGCAGAAAAGTTGATAACAAACCTTTACATTCTGCTAAGAGCGTGTAAGTTCTGTATGAGATATCCTAGGTTCGAATCCTAGGAGAATCACATGCTTTCATCAATTTCATTTGGTCGTTATTGGTGTTAAAAACGATGTTTAAAAATAATAACATCATTATCATCATACAAATGAAAACGTTACTGACCAACACACGGGTTACCCCACAGGAGTCGCTTCCATGCCAGGCACTGGTTGACCTCTGTGACCCCCTCGACCTGGCAGTGACACTTGGTATGTAGCCTGGAACCCATGACCCCCACCACAGCTTTACGGCACCATAGACCACGACCGGCACACACTCCGGTCAATAGATCAGCCGCACAACCCACCTCGTACTGTTCTAGACGGTACCTGTGTGGTGAAGAGAAGAGAATATACATGAGTTACCATGACCCCCACCACAACTTTACGGCACCACAGACCATGACCGGCACATACTCCGGTTAATAGATTAGTCTCACAACCCACCTCGTACTGTTCTAGACGGTACCTGTGTGGATTAATGTAGTTCAGTGGAGAGAGTAGAATGAGTTACCATGGCCCCCACCACAACTTTACGGCACCACAGACCATGACCGGCACATACTCCGGTTAATAGATCAGTCTCACAACCCACCTCGTACTCTTCTAGACGGTACCTGTGTGGATTAATGTAGTTCAGTGGAGAGAGTAGAATGAGTTACTATGACCCCCACCACAGACCATGCCCAGCAGCCACTCTGGTTACTAGGTAAGTTGCACAAACCACCTAGTATTAATCTAGACAATACCTGTGTTGATAAAAGGTAGGTAGCTTGGTAAGCAAGCTAGCATTTTAATAGTTAGACACCATCACCAATATGACTAATAAAGATCCTGGTTAGTAAGTCTGCCACACATCCATCTTTGTAGTATATATTTGGTGAGGAGAGTAGAATATACCAAAGTTATCATGGCCCACACCACGACTTAGGGGCACCACACACCCCACCCAGCACAGACGCCCACACCACGACTTAGGGGCACCACACACCCAACCCACCACAGACATCCACCTCTTATCCTACCTTGCACTGTGGTGAAGAGTAGAATAGTAAGATTAGAAAATAAATGAGCTACCACCCCACCCCTATCACGCACTACAGCACAACAGTTCTTGCAAAATACAAGACTCCAGTTTCTAGGTCAGCTATACATCTATCATTCATCCAAGCACTCCACTTTGTACTGTTCTAAACATTACCTGTGAGGATGATAGTAGTTCAGTGGGGAGTTACATGTCCTGCATATTCTACTTCGTATTGCTGTACAGTATATGATATCTGTGGAAAGGAATACAGCTAGGCAAGAACTTCAGAGACTAGCTTACCCAAAAGAAAGCATAATTGCTATGGTTCTCAGACTATAGATATTATAGAAGACTGCATTCCATACAATCACTTACGCCAACAACATAATCTACACTCCATGAGAGCCCTGTGGGAAAGCCCGTTCTCGGCCATGGCCTTTCTTAGGGACTCGGGGGCTGTTCAGCCAGACACCCTAGGGAACGACAACAACAATCACTATATATATGATATGGATTCTAAGATCAACTGGACACAGCCCGAAGTGTATATTCCCAATGTGTACCAGGTATATGTTCCCCAGCAGTAATTTAAACCAATCACAACCCCCCTTCACTTCGACCGAGTTTCTAATTGGTTAGTTCCGATTATCCGGTCCTTGACGACGCCATTACGTCCAAACTTGGCTGCTGCTGCTGGGGGTGGTGGTGGTGGAAATAGAAACATAATGATAAGGGCCAGCGGTATTAAACAGGGGGACCAGTGCACCAGTTATTTACAACAGATCCATACCATTACAACGTAAAAGTATCTAACGTAGCATAGTATAAAGTACTTAAATAACGATAATAATAATGTAAAGTATGTATGTATATACACAGGCACATACCCCATTGCTGGGGATGGCAGACTCGAGACAGAGCCAGCACAGAAACAACATTTAAAGTTCCAATTTTTAGGGTTCGGGACCACTTTTGCGTGTCCTCGTCCCTTTCTCTGTCTCGTCTAGTAGGTGAATTTGACAAGGGGAGGAGGATTCCTAGCCTCCCACCCCTGAAGTAAGAAAAGTAGTACAGGTACAGGAAAAGAGACAGACAGAAATGGCTAAGGTTGGGTAGAGGATGCCAAACCTCACTCTGGACAGGACCAGCCCTCACCTACAGCATGCAGAGTAAATGATATACTTGTTGTTGTACCTGCAGATACGATCCGTGCGGCACTGTTGACCTAACTGGTGGCACTGGTTGACCGACAGTGACTCAGTCCGGGTTGCACAGGGAGGGTGGAGCCGTCGCTGGGCTTGTTGGCACTCTGTCTCAACACCAACACCTCCTCCTCCTCCACCAACACCTCCTCCTCCTCCTTCACCTGATACTCCTCCACCTGCTGCTGATGCTCCTTCCTCGATAATATGATTTGGTCTGCAAAAAGAAAATAATAAGGTGAGTCAGTCAGTCAGCACCCAGTCATTACTCCCACAAAAGGGTAGGGAGGATCAGCAAGAGACACTATAAAGGAAAAACAGGTGACCGGAGAATAACACATATAACAGTTTGCCCACCAGAAGCAAGCACACAAGCATTCTGACAATCAGCAAATT
>CM064555.1:21018241-21030531 GCA_032716605.1 Paralithodes platypus | reverse complement strand
CTAATTTCAGACAATTATACTCAGTGTAAGAAGGACCTCTAGGGAATCTACAGATTACAAGCAAGCTGAATAATATTATGGAGTAATTCGAATTTAGTGCTGGCTAACTTAGCAAATTTTACTCAGTTTATGAAGAACCTCTAGCAATCAAAAGGGTCAAAACAAGTCCCTCTTGAGCTCCATAAAATAACCTATTGAACGTCATAACAAACGTACTGAAACGTTTGTAACCCATATAGTACGATGACGTCATGGTCATATTAATCTGAAGTGAATTAATGAAAACACCAGCCGATTATATTCAGTTTAGGAAAGCCATCATATGGTAATCAAGGGGTTTCAACTAGCTCGACAAATTCGTTGAGTACAATGGTCTCATGTGGTCTTGTATTCTGCTTAAGGGGAGATTTCCACTTGAGGGACTGCTTTCTTAACTCCTTTCTCCCTCATGTTTAGCCCCATTGTTTTTAAGATTTTAAGATGTTCGCCCCATTAGTTTGGTGATTTAAAGAACTTTCGCCCTATTACTGTCAATTTTAAGAACTTTCGTGCCATTTAGGTGTCGATTTTTTCCAGGCGAGCGATAGCGAGCCTGTAATTTAAGAGGAATCGGCCTTCGGCCGGGACATTTTTCTACCAAAAAATTTACAAATTTGTCTTGAAAGGGGGTCAAGAGGGTGTAATTTTAAACTTGATGGAGGTCCAAGGAATAAACTAAAAACCTCCCCTTAACTATTGCTGATTTTAACCACTTCATTACACGATAACACTCCTCTTCTTTTTAACCACTTCATTACACGATAACACTCCTCTTCTTTTTAACCACTTCATTAAACGATAACACTCCTCTTCTTTTTAACCACTTCATTACACGATAACACTCCTCTTCTTTTTAACCACTTCATTACACGATAACACTCCTCTTCTTTTTAACCACTTCATTACACGATAACACTCCTCTTCTTTTTAACCACTTCATTACACGATAACACTCCTCTTCTTTTAACCACTTCATTACACGATAACACTCCTCTTCTTTTAACCACTTCATTACACGATAACACTCCTCTTCTTTTTAACCACTTCATTACACGATAACACTCCTCTTCTTTTTAACCACTTCATTACACGATAACACTCCTCTTCTTTTTAACCACTTCATTACACGATACACTCTCTGCACTTCATTACATTAACACTCCTCTTCTTTTTAACCACTTCATTACACGATAACACCCTCTTCTTTTTAACCACTTCATTACACGATAACACTCCTCTTCTTTTAACCACTTCATTACACGATAACACTCCTCTTCTTCTTAACCACTTCATTACACGATAACACTCCTCTTCTTTTTAACCACTTCATTACACGATAACACTCCTCTTCTTTTAACCACTTCATTACACGATAACACTCCTCTTCTTCTTAACCACTTCATTACACGATAACACTCCTCTTCTTTTTAACCACTTCATTACACGATAACACTCCTCTAAAAGGTTCAACCACTTCATTACACGATAATACTCCTCTTCTTTTTAACCACTTCATTACACGATAACACTCCTCTAAAAGGTTCAACCACTTCATTACACGATAACACTCCTCTTCTTCTTAAGCACTTTATTACACGATAACACTCCTCTTCTTTTAACCACTTCATTACACGATACCACTCCTCTTCTTTTAACCACTTCATTACACGATAACACTCCTCTTCTTTTTAACCACTTCATTACACGATAACACTCCTCTTCTTCTTAACCACTTCATTACACGATAACACTCCTCTTCTTTTTAACCACTTCATTACACGATAACACTCCTCTTCTTCTTAACCACTTCATTACACGATAACACTCCTCTTCTTCTTAACCACTTCATTACACGATAACACTCCTCTTCTTTTAACCACTTCATTACACGATAACACTCTTCTTTTTAACCACTTCATTACACGATAACACTCCTCTTCTTTTTAACCACTTCATTACACGATAACACTCCTCTTCTTTTTAACCACTTCATTACACGATAACACTCCTCTTCTTTTAACCACTTCATTACACGATAACACTCCTCTTCTTTTTAACCACTTCATTACACGATAACACTCCTCTTCTTCTTAACCACTTCATTACACGATAACACTCCTCTTCTTTTTCATTCTGGCTATCCGTAGACGATTCTACTTAGTTTATGAAGGAGTTTTGGAAGTCAAAGGGTTCAGGTTGATATATTGTACACCTCTGATTCCTAGAGTGCCTTCCTAAGCCGACTAAAAGCGTCTCATGTTAGCCAGAATGAAATAAAGGGCACGACACTGTATACGGAGAGGTAAGGAAGGGAAGGCAAGTTAAGGGGAGGTTTTTAGTTTGTTCCCTAGACCTCCATCAAGCTAATATAAAAATTAAACCCCCTCCCCCCCAAAGGCCCTCCTACAAGACAGGCTTGCTATCGCTCGCCAGGAAAAAATCGACACGAAAAGTCTTAATATTGACAAATAGATGGGGCGAAAGCTCTTAAAATCGCCAAACTAATGGGACGAACGTCTTAAAATCTCAAAATCAGTGGGGCTAAACATGAGGTAGAAAGGGGTCCAGAAAAAATCTCTAATGTGGAAATCTCCCCTTAACCCTTTCTGTACCGGCGACGTCTTTTAAAGTATATTCTAGCGTATTTAGATGATTTTGTGCAGTTTAAGAAGGATCTGTGTTAGTAAATATGGTTAAGTGAGATACCGGTAGTTCGAAGCCTGTTAATTGCCGAAAGCCCTTTTTTGTTAAACTGAATGAAATCGTCTAATAGCAGCTAGAATAAAGTCAAAAGACGTCGCCGGTACAGAAGGGGTTAAAGAAAGGGTTTACAGGTGAATAAAGACACACTAGCAAGTAAGAAATATAGAAGAGGCTAAGGAAAGGGTTTACAGGAACAAAAAACACTACCAGGTAAGAAATAAATGAGGGGTTAAGGAAAGTGTTTACAGGTGAAGAAAAGAAAAACACTAGCAGGTAAGAAATAAATACGGGGTTAAGGAAAGTGTTTACAGGTGAAGAAAAGAAACACACTAGCAGGTAAGAAATAAAGAAGGGGATACGGAAAGGGTTCACAGGGGAAGCAAAAGACACACTACCAGGTAAGAAATAAGTAAGAGGTTAAGGAAAGGGTTTACAGGAAATAATGAAGAAACATTACCAGGTAAGAAAAATAGAAGGGGTTTAGGAAAGGGTTCACAGGGGAAGAAAAAGACACAATAGGAAGTAAGAAACACGTAAGTGTTGAGACAAAGGCGGACCACCCAGAAATACATTGTGTAAACAGGTTATAATGATCCCGCTTATAGCCATAGAGAGAGAGAGAGTGTTCGTGGTGTGCGTGTGTGTGTTAGTAAGAGAGTGAGTGAGTGTGTCTGTGTGTGTGTTAGAGAAAGATACAAAAATGGGGTGTGCGTGTAGATGACACACCAATACTAAAAAGTAATATCTTTATGTTCAGAATTCCACGAAGATAGTTGTGGAGTTTTCCTAAAGACAATATTATAAACCTTTCCATGAAGGGAGAGTCGGGGTCATTAAATAGCAATCACATTTTCTAAATGTTTAAAATGTACGAAATAAAACTACCTAGCTCTGGGCCTCATAGGAAAAGGATGGCTTTGATACAACAACAGTTACAACAGCATTCTGACCTAGCTCTGGACCACACAGTACAGGGATGACCTTGGTACAACAACAACAACATTCTGACCTAGCTCTGGATCACACAGTACAGGGATGACCTTGGTACAACGACAACAACAACATTCTGACCAAGCTCTGGACCACACAGTACAGGGATGACCTTGGTACAACAACAACAACATTCTGACCTAGCTCTGGACCACACAGTACAGGGATGACCTTGGTACAACAACAACAACATTATGACCTAGCTCTGGACCACAGAGTACAGGGATGACCTTGACACAACGACAACAACAACAAGCTATTGACCTAGCTCTGAACCACAAATAACAGGGATGACCTGGACACAACAACAAGCTACTGACCTAGTTCTGAACCACACAGGACAGGGATGACTTTGACACAACGACAACTAGCTATTGACCTAGCTCTGAACCATAAATAACAGGGATGACCTGGACACAACAACAACAAGCTACTGACCTAGTTCTGGACCACACAGGACAGGGATGACCTTGAGCAGAGCGGAACAGTTGGCATCTTGGTCACAGAGGTCCTTAGCCACCAGACAGTTCAGGGATGAGTGTTGATCCTCCACACCACCGGTACCTGAGGGGGAAAAAAACAACATACATTAGTATAAATATATATGAATTAGTATTAACCTTTAAACAAGAACAAAACAACATACATTAGGAAACAACCCAACACAAATTAAGAAAGCGGAACACCAATAGAAAACAGAGATTGAGAATATTTATCAATCAATCAATCAGCTATATGTATTTATACAAAAACAGAACAGCCCAACATACTGTACATTAGGAACTGAACACTTAACTTAATCAATCAATATTGTATTTGCATAAACACCTCAATCAATAGAAACAATAATGTGCATCACAGCCAGATCTGTGGCACAAAGATAGACAAGTGTTACTGTTGAGATAATGTGCATCACAGCCAGATCTGTGGGACAAAGATAGACAAGTGTTACTGTTGAGAAAATGTGCATCACAGCCAGATCTGTGGGACAAAGATAGACAAGTGTTACTGTTGAGATAATGTGCATCACAGCCAGATCTGTGGCACAAAGATAGACAAGTGTTACTGTTGAGATAATGTGCATCACAGCCAGATCTGTGGGACAAAGATAGACAAGTGTTACTGTTCAGATAATGTGCATCACAGCCAGATCTGTGGCACAAAGATAGACAAGTGTTACTGTTGAGATAATGTGCATCACAGCCAGATCTGTGGGACAAAGATAGACAAGTGTTACTGTTGAGATAATGTGCATCACAGCCAGATCTGTGGGACAAAGATAGACAAGTGTTACTGTTGAGATAATGTGCATCACAGCCAGATCTGTGGGACAAAGATAGACAAGTGTTACTGTTGAGATAATGTGCATCACAGCCAGATCTGTGGCACAAAGATAGACAAGTGTTACTGTTGAGATAATGTGCATCACAGCCAGATCTGTGGCACAAAGATAGACAAGTGTTACTGTTGAGATAATGTGCATCACAGCCAGATCTGTGGCACAAAGATAGACAAGTGTTACTGTTGAGATAATGTGCATCACAGCCAGATCTGTGGGACAAAGATAGACAAGTCTTACTATTGAGATAATGTGCATCACAGCCAGATCTGTGGGACAAAGATAGACAAGTGTTACTATTGAGATAATGTGCATCACAGCCAGATCTGTGGGACAAAGATAGACAAGTGTTACTATTGAGATAATGTGCATCACAGCCAGATCTGTGGGACAAAGATAGACAAGTGTTACTGTTGAGATAATGTGCATCACAGCCAAATCTGTGGGACAAAGATAGACAAGTGTTACTGTTGAGATAAGGAAAATGGTTTGGCGTTAACATGATTTTAGTTACATTTATAAATCATGTTAACCCTTTCAGTACCGGTCACGTCTTTTTTAAAATGTCAACTACATTTAGACGATTATATGAAGCTTAGGAAAGATAGAAGGCTAGAGCTTAGAAGGAGAGAGAGATTGCAGAGAGACGGTGAGTGGACGGGAGTTAATGATACAAAAGGCTTTCCTTTCTACTTTGTCTAGGAGTGCGGTGTGTGAGGATCCTCCCCACACATGTGAACAATACGCAATACAAGGACGCACTGTGCCCCTGTACAGAACAAGTAGCTGTGTAGGGGTTAGTCCTTTGGAGGTTCAGGACAAGTAGTAAGATGGAGAAATTGGGTCTTGGAAGCATTAAATGCAACAAGGTTTTCTCTACCCCAATTGGAAATAGTAGCTAGATCAGAAGATAAGTGTTCTATGGCTTCATTACGTTTGTCTTTGAGGGATTGCTGGCTGAGGCGTTCTGGAAAAACTAATTGAGTAGTTGAGAGCCCTCGATGTCGAACTGCAAAAAGTGCCAGACGAGCCCATCCTCGCGAGGGAGCGAGCTGTCGCTTCAAACAGTCTACTACACCAAAATCACCACACATAACGAGGGGCGCCACGCTCCTTGGTGCCGCTAGAAGAGTGGCGAACACATCAAAAGTAAGTAAGTCAAAAGTAAGTAAGTAAGTGTAAGGTAGAGTCGTCTGCATATGAATGGATGGGACTGGATGTACAGTTGAGAAGATCATTTATGAAAATTAGAAAGAGAATAGGAGATAGGACAGAACCCTGAGGAACACCGGAGTTGATAGGATGAGGAAGTGAGCGATGGCCGTCCACAACCGCACCTATGGAACGGCCGGAAAGGAAATTAGAGACAAAGGCACAGATGGAGGGATAGAAACCGAAGGGGGGTAGTTTAGAAATTAAAGATTTGTGCCAGACTCTATCGAAGGCCTTCGATATATCTAGTGCAACAGAAAAAGCCTCACCGAAGTCCTGAAAGTGTACGAGGTGCATGTGGAAGGTTATCGTACCGTTGGAATGGTTGTGGTTGTGAATGTTGTCTGTAACTCGTGTAATATAGTGTTTGAGGTTCATGTGGAAGGTTATCGTACTGTTGGAATGGTTCAAGCTCTCTTTATCTTCGCGAAACACGTAGCACTCGTCTTGCAACACAATCCCACCACTACTCTGCAACTCTCCAACCCAAGAGTGAAACGTTATTCTCAATCTTTCTTCTATTCAACAGCTGAGCTCTGGAACTCTCCCAAAATCAGTCTTTCCCTCTTCCTATGACTTATATTGCTTCAAACTCCCGTGTGTTCAGGCATTTTGGCTCATACGTCCTTTGATTTTGGCCCTGTCACTCTTTCAACTGAGCTGCCTCGTCACAGGCAGTTCTGCCTTTTGCCTCCCTCACTCACATAGAACAAAATTAAAATATAGCTCACTCTCACACTCTCACTCTCTCTCTCTTACACCAGAAGTATTACACACACACACACACACACACACACACACACACACACACACACACACACACACACACACACACACACACACACACACACACACACAGCCCGTAGCCTAGTAGGTAGAGCTCTCGTCTCACACACGAGGGGTCGGGGGTTCAATCCCCGGCCGGGTGGAGACAAATTGGGCTTGTCTCCTTTCATGTGTTAGCCTCAGTTCACCTAGCTGTAAATAGGTACCTGGAATAAGTGGACGACGTTGTGACGTCCCATCTGGGGTTGGCAAAAATGGTACAAGGCGAGATGGGTATCATATGGTTCACCTAAGCTGATGGCTACCTAAGCCTTCGGGCGAGACGGTACCGTCTATAGTGAGAATGGTACCATACAGATCCACCCTAAGCATTCGTTTCCGATGTCGCCAATTGGCTAAAATACAGACTACACACACATCCACAGCCATTCCAACAGTACATAAAACACTTAACATGCATTTCACGCAATACATTCCCAGTTAAGGAGGCGCGATAATAATGAGCTTAGCTCACATTGCGTGGATTCCCCTTGACGAACAAGTAACTGAGTAACACACCCACACACACATTTCAAATTCAATCAATACAAGAAATAATTAGTTCAGATATTTAGCTTCATTTGTTATGAAAATCGCAGAGCAAAGTTGAATGACGTTATTGCAAACTGCATTATACGAATTCAACCTTTATGACTTTGTTAATTAAAGTCATTGTCATATTTACATGCACTTTGGCTACACTAATTAATTGGATCGAACTTAACCTTTTCCTTGTCTTTGTGTTTGTTCTCTCTCTCGCTCTCTCTCTCTCTCTCTCTCTCTCTGATCGGAAGTGATTGTAACAAATATATTCCTTGATGCAGTAGGACAGGGGAGGGGGAGGGGAGGGGGGGGAGCATCAAGTACTTAAGGGGAGGTATTTAGTTTGGTCCCTAGATATCCTTCAAGCTTAAGATTACACCCCCTTGAGCCCCTTTCAAGATAAATGTGTACATTTTTCGGTAGAAAAATGTACCGGGTGAAAGCCGGTTCTTCTTAAATTACAGGCTCGCTATCGCTCGCCAGGATAAAATCGACACCTAAATGGCACGAAAGGTCTTAAAATTGACATAAATGGGTTGAAAGTTCTTAAAATCGTCAAAATAATGGGGCAAACGTCTTAAAATTAGAAAAACAATGGGGCTAAACATGAGGGAGAAAGGAGTCAAGAAAAAAATCCCTCAAGTGGAAATCTCCCCTTAACACAACTTACCATGTCTTAACACTCTCACTCTCACACACTCTCTCTCTCTCTCTCTCTCTCTCTCTCTCTCTCTCTCTCTCTCTCTCTCTTCCACACATACAGAGACTCACTCACTCTTTCTTTGGTAACTTGAGGACGTGCTGGGAATGTGTGTGTGTGTGTGTGTGTGTGTGTGTGTGTGTGTGTGTGTGTGTGTGTGTGTGTGTGTGTGTTACTCAGTTACTCCGTTACTTGTTCGTCAAGGGGAATCCACGCAATGCGAGCTAAGCTCATTATTATCGCGCCTCCTTAACTGGGAATGTATTGCGTGAAATGCATGTTAAGTGTTTTATGTACTGTTGGAATGGCTGTGGATGTGTGTGTAGTCTGTATTTAGCCAATTGGCGACATCGGAAACGAAGGCTTAGGGTGGATCTGTATGGTACCATTCTCACTATAGACGGTACCGTCTCGCCCGAAGGCTTAGGTAGCCATCAGCTTAGGTGAACCATATGATACCCATCTCGCCTTGTACCATTTTTGCCAACCCCCAGATGGGACGTCACAACGTCGTCCACTTATTCCAGGTACCTATTTACAGCTAGGTGAACTGAGGCTAACACATGAAAGGAGACAAGCCCAATTTGTCTCCGCCCGGCCGGGGATTGAACCCCCGACCCCTCGTGTGTGAGACGAGAGCTCTACCTACTAGGCTACGGGCTGTGTGTGTGTGTGTGTGTGTGTGTGTGTGTGTGTGTAATACTTCTGGTGTACGGAAATGTACGTATGCTATAACCAGTAAACGTACATATCTGTGTGTGCGTGTACTTAAGGGGGAGGTAGTTGTTTTTCCTCCCTCATGCTTAGTTCCATTAGTTTGGCGATTTTAAGACATTTCGCCCCATTTCTTTGACATCATAAACACCTTTCGTGCCATTTAGATGTCAATTTTTTCCTGGCGAGCAAAAGCAAACATGATATTCTAGGAGGAACTAGCTTTCGTCCGGGACATTTTTCTACCGAAAAATGTACAAATATGATATTCATGAAGGTGGTCTAACGGGTCTCTGTTTAAGCTTGATGGAGGACTAGCAAGTAAACATTAAAAAAAAAAAAAAAGCAAAAAAAAAAAAAAATATATATATATATATATATACTGTATATATATATATATATATATATATATATATATTTTTTTTTTTTTTTAATGTTTACTTGCTAGTCCTCCATCAAGCTTAAACAGAGACCCGTATATATATATACCGTATATATTAAACACATAATGCCAATAAGCTGTGTACCATAATATGAACTCTGGTGAATATCCTTGCCGTGTATGATGTGTTGGAATATAAGTTGCATAGTACGTGTTGGAATGTAAGCTATGTTATAATGGATATATTGCATGGGAATGTACGAGTTGATGGTAAGTGATCTAACTGTGATATTATGTGTTAATGAGATGTGTGTGTGAGTGTTCTGTGTGTGTGTGTGTGTGTGTGTGTGTGTGTGTGTGTGTGTGTGTGTGTGTGTGTGTGACTGTTGTGTTTGTGTGTGACTGTTGTATGTGTGTGTTTGCGTGAGTGAGTGTGTATGTGTCTGTTGTGTGTGAGTGTTCTGTGTGTGTGTGTAACTTAAAATACTACTACTACTACTACTACTACTGCTACTACTATTACTACTACTAACAACAACACAGTCTATTATACGGCAGCACTTTCCAACCAACCTTCCTATCATGTCTGGGTAGTAATGAACCACACACATGCTGGTCTGTGGGGACTAGTCGTGCTGGGTATACCTCTATGTTTACCTCTACCACTCACTCACTCACACTCACTCTCACACAATCTCTCACACAATCTCTCTCTCTCTCTCTCTATATATATATATATATATATATATATATATATATCCTCCTTCGATGACAAGAGGGCCTTCTTTATTCAGCTGCATAAAATAGTATAATTATAGCCAGAGAAAATAGTATAATTATAGCCAGATAAAATAGTATAATTATAGCCAGATAAAATTAACACGGATTCACACCTTCAATAGTTCCCACAACCACACTCAGGAAACATTACGGTATTATTCAACATAGCTATGGGTTGGGTGTGAAAGGGATCTGCCGTGTGTGGGCCAATCGGCTCTGAAGACTCCCGTTTTCTTATGTTCCATTGACTACTAACTATATAGGTAGATTATTGGAAGAAATGGGACCAAATTCATATACAGTTCGGCAGGTAAAAGTGAGAGAGAGTTCCAGAAAGATTACTCGTGCGTGACATGACTTAACGAGAGAGAGAGAGAGAGAGAGAGAGAGAGAGAGAGAGAGAGAGAGAGAGAGAGAGAGAGAGTGTGCGAGAGAGAGTGTGCGAGAGAGAGAGTGTGCGAGAGAGAGAGTGAGAGAGAGAGTGAGAGAGAGAGAGCCGAGAGAGAGAGAGTGTGCGAGAGAGTGTGCGAGAGAGAGAGAGAGAGAGAGAGAGAGAGAGAGAGAGAGAGAGAGAGAGAGAGAGAGAGAGAAGTGTGTGTGGTTGGCAGGGATGCAGAATATTTACAACGGCTGAAAAAGTGTGAGAAATGGAAAAATAAAAGTGTGTGTCTGGCTTATGTGGGTGTGTCTGTGTGTGTGTGCTGTCCGTGTGATGTTTTCAAGTGTAGAGGTTTATTTCGTGTGCTAGAGAGAGAGAGAGAGAGAGAGAGAGAGAGAGAGAGAGAGAGAGAGAGAGAGAGAGAGAGAGAGAGAGAGAGAGAGAGAGAGAGGAGAAGAGAGAGAAGAGAGAGAGAGAGAGAGAGGAGTGAAGAGAGAGAAGAGCGAGGAGGAGAGAGAGAGAGAGAGAGAGAGAGAGAGAGAGAGAGAGAGAGAGAGGTGGGCTCGAATAAGAACCTGCAGTAAGTGAACGTTTGTGATGGCCCATCTGTAACACACTGGATAATAATAATAATAATAATAATAATAATAATAATAATAATAATAATAATAACCACAACAGGTACACAAGGTGGACTGTATTCCATGTTATTATCGACAACCCAGATAATAACCCAACAAATACATTACAGTCCCAACATATATAATTACCGTAGGCGGAGAACCAGGTACTTTTATGCAACCAATCTGGGAAAGGTCATGTCGTAAGTCAACCTCCATATTAACCCTTTCTGTACATAAACGTCTGTTATATTTTATTCTAGCTACATGTAGATGATTTTTATGCAGCTTAAAAAGGACCTGTGGAAGCTAAAAGGATTGATTGATATATTTCGAAGCCTTATAATGGCTAGATAGTCCACATCACCTATTTAGCCGACTGTACTGCGGCACTCCTCATTACGGTTGCACATATAACACAACAAAGGGCGTCAGTAGTACGGTAATTGCGAGATACCACGCCATTTACACATTATATCCAATTATGTGTTTTATATTATATATAATATTCCGGGAGACATTAATTGGTGTGCATTATCCTCTTGGGGATTAACCCCTTTTGTACAAGCAATGTCTTTATTTTATTCTAGGTATTGAAGGTAGGTTGTATTACTAATGATGGCTGTGTTGTTGAAGGTAGGTTGTATTACTAATGATGGCTGTGTTGTTGAAGGTAGGTTGTATTACTAATGATGGCTGTGTTGTTGAAGGTAGGTTGTATTACTAATGATGGCTGTGTTGTTGAAGGTAGGTTGTATTACTAATGATGGCTGTGTTGTTGAAGGTAGGTTGTATTACTAATGATGGCTGTGTTGTTGAAGGTAGGTTGTATTACTAATGATGGCTGTGTTGTTGAAGGTAGGTTGTATTACTAATGATGGCTGTGTTGTTGAAGGTAGGTTGTATTACTAATGATGGCTGTGTTGTTGAAGGTAGGTTGTATTACTAATGATGGCAGTGTTGTTGAAGGTAGGTTGTATTACTAATGATGGCTGTGTTGTTGAAGGTAGGTTGTATTACTAATGATGGCTGTGTTGTTGAAGGTAGGTTGTATTACTAATGAT
>CM064555.1:21003241-21015741 GCA_032716605.1 Paralithodes platypus | reverse complement strand
TTTCACACTGAAGGTCAAGTCTGATGTTATATGGAACATTGTATGTATGTACAGTATTATATACTCAGTCACATACCCCATAGCTGGGGGAGACCGACTCGAGACAGATCCCGAACAGAAACAACAGAACAAATAAAATAAAATAAAATAAATACAGTATATACAAAATAATTAAATAAATACCTAAAATAAAAAAATCACAATCACATCTACGCCGCCCAGGCGAAAACTCAGAGACCTTGGCCAGTTTGGGGTCCCCAGCTAAGTCTCCCAGGTCCCAGACCTCCCGGAGAGGTTCCGGTCTCAGCAGGCAGACACACAGCGAAGCCCACCAACACAATGCCCGCCCACCATACTTCAAGGCATTGCCTTTCACAACATAGACTGGCTCCCCAGGCCAGGCGCCTGACGGACTATATATACTCCAACTGACGCCCGACCCCCTCTCCCTACGTGTTATCACTCAAATATTCACATGTGTAATTTATGTTAATATTTACATAACTTGCCACTACAGTATAGTTCTGTAGAGTTCTGTGTTTTTAATGGTAAAATTATCTGAAGGTGTTCTCAAACCATAACATTATGTACAGTCGGACACCATAGTCTCCATCCCACTCATACAAATTATCTCAAGGTGTTCTCAAACCATAACATTATGTACAGTCGGACACCATAGTCTCAATCCCACTCATACAAATTCGTGGACTTGACCTATTTCTAATTATGGAAGTATATCTCTGGAAACCAATTTATGAATATATCTTTCTATACATCAACTACAAAACTATATATATATATATATTAATCATTGAAAAGCAAGTTCTATCCAGAAATCAATCTAGATAGTTATGATTGCATAAAGATAAACATAACGGGTCCACGTATTCTTATGAGTGGGCTAGAGACAATGGCACCCGAGTGTACCTAACTTACTCCAGCTGTCGGCTTTGGGTGTATGGGTCTGGGTCTGTCCGTGTTGCTTATTGTACAGTTATATCAAGGTGCTATTATATCCAACCTAACGTTTACGGGTACAATTGCCCACATAAGTTCTGTTCTTCGTCGTGATCTTTTATATGAAAGTAAAATAGTATGAATGAACTGCGAGTGTGGTTTATTTTTATTATCAGTTGTATACGAAACTATACTCGTAATTCAATCATCCGCATTATATTTCTATGTATAAGATCACAGAGAGGAACACAACTTATGTGGCCAACTGTACATGTGTTATCAGGCTACATGTGTTAAGGGATATTCTTAAGTGTATTATTCCACACGACCAAACTCAAACAACTGCCCGAAAACAGCCCGAGGGAGTTACTTTCATGCTACAGAATTATGCTAATGAACAGCTTTGATGTGAGAGTAGAGAAAGGCCTTGAACATACTGTACGGTACTGTTAACACAACCTAACACACTATACACGAATACATTGTGAGAAATAGCTCTATATGGTATAATAGTTGCATGAGGTTTCTCTAAATTAAAGTAGCTTAGAATGGGTGACCGAACTGTGTATCATTTAGACGATTTCATTCAACTTGGAAAATACGTCTGGCAGCCAGAAGAACCTCATTCAGTAAAGAAATGCTGTACTTTCGTATACTCTGATAACAAATAGACAATTATATTGAACTCAGCAAAGACATCCCCTCACACACACACACACACACTTACACACCTTCAATACCAAACCTTGTTCCTTCGTGTTATTACCGTACATAAAAGTGTGTTAGGAATGTCGGGACAAAATGTTCCTTCCTTCCAGCCTGCCTGCCTGTCTGTCTTCCATCCTGCCTGCCTGCCTGCCTGCCTGCCTGCCTGCCTGCCTGCCTGCCTGCCTTACTTCCATCCTTTCTGCCTGCCTTACTTCCATCCATTCTGCCTGCCTGCATTCCATCCTGCCTGCCTTCCTTCCATCCTCTCTGCCTGCCTGCCTGCCTGCCTGCCTGCCTGCCTGCCTTCCTTCCTTCCTTCCTTCCTGCCTGCCTGCCTTCTTTCCTTTCTTCCTGCCTGCCTTCTTTCCTTTCTTCCTTCCTTCCTTCCTTCCTTCCTTCCTGCCTGCCTGCCTGCCTGCCTGCCTGCCTGCCTGCCTTGTTTCCTTTCTTCCTTCCTTTTTTTCCTCCCTTCCTTCCTTTCATCCATCATTCCTTCCTTCCTGTACCAACACACTGTACTGCTCACACAATGTCTTACTGGCACGATATGTACCGGTACTGATCTTTACTGACATGTGTGTGTGTGCGAAACAGAAACAAACATTGGAAGTGTGTATGTTTGCATACGTACGCGCTTATATCTCTGAGTGGTGGGTGTATATGACATAACTGAGTGTATTTCTGTGTACGTTACTATGAGTGATCGTGTGTGTATTATAGTAGCTTAAGGAAGATATATACCGCGTTCATTCAATATTGGCAACGAATGTTCTGCCCCATTCAGGCCAAATCAATCACATATAGCAAATCGATCATGATAGGCAACCCGAGCTAACATAGGAACTCCATTCATTGTTCACTACCATAAAATATTCACCACAAACTAGTAAAGAAAAATGAGTAGTGAGCATATTGATTTCATTTTCCCTGAACCCATTATATTTTTATTTATCGTATGTTAGGATAGATTTTTCGTAGTCCAAAGGTAGTTACCGTTTTCTTTACCTTTTACCCACGTACCGTTTTCTGTACCCTTGTCTAGCGATAGCTTAAGGGGAGAGTTTTATTTGCCGAATTTCGGTGGGAGTATCCAAGGTTCGAGTCCTTGGAGTACCACATATAATCTTTAGTTTTATTAATTAGGTTTATTTGTAAGTTAATTGGTGGGTTGGTGAATTATATTTACTTATTTTGTATTTATTTATTTACTTATTTATTCATTTACTTTTTGCTACCTAGACCTTCATCAAATTTGAATAAAATGCCCTCGCAACCCCCCTTCGAAATATACTTGTAAATTTTTTGGTAAAATATTTCCCGGCCAAAGGCCAATTTCTCCTAAATTGGAGGCTTTTTATCATTCGCCAGGAAAAAAATTACACCCAAATGGAACGAAACGTCTGAAATTTGACAAAAAAATGGGGCGAAAGGTATTAAAATGGCCAAACTAATGTGAAGCACGTCTGCAAATGCCAAAACTAATGGGGCTAAACATGAGGGAAAAGGGAATCCAAAACACCTCCCCCCCTCCCTCCGCTCTTAAGGGGAGGTATTTAGTTTGTTCCCTAGACCTCCATCAAGCTTAAAATTACACCCCCTTGAGTCCCTTTCAAGATAAATTTTACATTTTTCGGTAGAAAAATGTCCCGGCCAAAGGCCGGTTCCTCTTAAATTACAGGCTCGCTATCGCTCGCCAGGATAAAATCGACACCTGAATTGCACGAAAGGTCTTAATATGGGGTGAAAGTTCCTAAAATCGCTAAACTAATGGGGCAAACGTTTTATAATATCAAAAGCAATGGGGCTAAACATGAGGGAGAAAGGGGTCAAGAAAAAAAATCCCTCAAGTGGAGATCTCCCCTTAAGCATAATGAAAAGCTTCGCTGTACTGAAAGGGTTGGAAGGTATAGATCCAGACGAGGTATTCAGTTCTCGCGGTGGTTTTAATTTGGTTTTAATGATCTACCCGTGATATAATGAGCAACCTGAATAACACCTTAGCTACCATCATTATAATATATTTATTCACTGCTATCTTACTATATGTTGAAGGGAGGAAAGATATATATAATCGTACCGTAATACAAATAATAATAATAATAATAATAATAATAATAATAATAATAATAATAATAATAATAATAATAATAAAATATTAATAATAATAATATACCCATCATCATTATCGTAATAATAATAATTACAACAACAATAATCACAATCATCATAAGGCAATATATAAAGTAACAACAACAACCCTCAACCTTCCCTTCATAATTGCTGATGGGCACAGGGCCTTGGGTGGGGCTTTGGTTTCCCGGGCGTTTCCACACCCTCCTCAGCTCGCCGCCTTGGAGTGGCTTCGGTCACCTGGGCTTTATTAGTGGTAAGCAGGGAGGGTTTTGTGGGGGTGCTCGGTTATGGCCTTGGCCTTGCTCAGGACCTTGGGGTTGCTCGGTCAGACAGCCTGGGGAACAACAACAACAACTATCCTTCATTACAACCCCCCACCATCACAAAATAATCTGAAACCAAAACCCCACCCCCTTAATACCTTTGGGTGTTCAGTAAAGCATGTTGTAATTTGCTGCCTCCCGGATTCTGCCAAAGGTCAAGGAACGATGGCCGGCTGTAATATTATCAGGGAATCTTTTCTCTCTCTATTTTCGGGCGAGAGGAGAAAGATCACACACACACACACACACACACACACACACACACACACACACACACACACACACACACACACACACACACACACACACACACACACACACACACACACACACACACACACACACACACACACACACACACACACACTCATCTTAAATATATTTGTTTTTGTTTGTTATACTCATCCATTGTTAGTTGAGTTTATCATACTCATATTAATATATTTGTACAGTACACAATTATTTGTTCTGTTCATCCACTAGATTGTAAAATGTGTATTTTCAGCTCATTGGGCTGCCATTCTTCAAAATATAGGCCTACCTTATATTATTATATATTTAATTATCATTAAGTATACACAACAACAAACCACAATAGCAAGCTCATACACACAATCAAATTATTTGGGCGGAGCGGTCTAAAAGGAATGATAAAATTATGGCGAGACTAAGTAGCCCAAGAGGTCGAATTGTGTTGAGCGTTTAAAGTGAGCCAAGTGGTTATATTGGGTCCTGTGGCGAATTGGGCCATTTCAAACTGAGCTGAGTGGTAATTTTTTGTTTTTATTATTTTAAATTGGGTTCGGTGGGCCAAACACTCTGGTTGAATTCGACAGAGCTATCAAATTTATCGAAACTGGTCCTCCGACCCCGCTTTTTTCCATTAGTTTGGAGATTCTAAGACGTTACACCCCATCAGCTTGTCGATAATAAGATGCTCCACCCCATTTAAGTGAGGAGTTTCTCTGGGCGAGCCATAACAAGCCTGTTACTTGGAAGAAATCGGCCTTTGGCCGGGACATTATCGAAAAATGTACAAATCTAGGTTGTAGAGGGTCTGGGAGGGATTTTTTTTTATTTGAAGAAATTATGGGAAGGTGTTTATGTAAATTATGTTAGCCTTAGGGGACAAACTAAAATACATAGCTCGAAAATGGTAAACAAAAGCAAAATCCGCAATAACGATTAAACAACACATCATAATATCCCACAAGACGTCGATCCCGATAGTGTAAGCACCCCCCCCCCCCCCCCACACACACACACACACTCCCAGTCACAAGCAATCCCACAGAGACCCTAAGAGACAGAAAGTCTTATCCGGGATATGTGTGTGGAACAGAGAGACTTGATGGGCTCTGGTGGGGGGAGGCGCATCCAGGGGTTGATTTTATTGTGGCCGAAATGAGATGATCTTAACCAGCTTAGGAAGGACATAAGCCAGTTAGAAGGTTCATTGAGATAGTGTGCACATCAAGAGTGGCCGGAATATCATCAACCCCTTGAGGATTATGGCAGATTATTCTGGCTATCATTAGACGAGTTTATACCACATGCGAAGGATATGTGGGAATCAAACGGGTAATTACTATCTCAATTAACCCTCTGACTTCCATATAGCCTTCCTAATATGAATACATTAGTCCAATGACAACTATAACAAACTGTTAACAACGCGTAATTATCCTGGAGGGGTTAAATTAGTGAGCCTACGCCTTGAGTGCTGTTTGTATGTTGGTATGTTGGAAATTAGTGAGCCTACGCCTTGAGTGCTGTTTGTATGTTGGTATGTTGGAAATTAGTGAGCCTACGCCTTGAGTGCTGTTTGTATGTTGGTACGTTGGAAATTAGTGAGCCTACGCCTTGAGTGCTGTTTGTATGTTGGTATGTTGGAAATTAGTGAGCCTACGCCTTGAGTGCTGTTTGTATGTTGGTATGTTGGAAATTAGTGAGCCTACGCCTTGAGTGCTGTTTGTATGTTGGTATGTTGGAAATTAGTGAGCCTACGCCTTGAGTGCTGTTTGTATGTTGGAAATGGACTGATCTAGGAACCGGTAATGGACTGTTGGCGGCTGGTATAGATTGATAGATAGATAGATAGACAAATATATAGATAGGTAGATACAGACAGACAGACAGATGAATGGATAGATATCAATTATATCACTGATGGACACGGGGAGTATAGTCGGACTGCCGGGTTCGTTACAAATATATAAATAAATAAATACACAAATTATAGCCTATATATATATATATATATATATATATATATATATATATATATATATATATACCTGCATATATATATATAATATATATACTGTATAAATATATATATATACTGTATATACCTGTATATATAAAGGTGTAATTTGGCTTTATAAGCTTGTGTGTTTATGTCCCTCTAAGCCCTCAATCCCTTAGGACTATGGTGATGAGACTTGGCATTGGTACTCAGGGTCCAAGGAGCTTTACACAAAATATAATATAAACAAAACACTCGGTATTTGATCCCCGTACTATCATAGCTTTGGGTCGGGTTCGGGATATGATCGGGATTACTGATTAACCCTTTCTGTACCAGCGACTTTGTTATAGTTTATTCTAGCACTATGTTGATGATTATATGCAGCTTAGGAAGGCTCTGTGTTATTTAAAGGGGTTAATTGAGGTAGTTCGAAGCCTTATAATTGCTAGAGGTCCTTCCTAAATTGAATAACATCGATTAATATTATCCATAATTAGATTATTATAAAATGTCGACGGTACAGGTGTGACCCCGCACAGAGGACAGGTTAATGAGGTAGTAAAGGTAACATTCAAACAGAGCTTAAATTAATGGGTAAGTAACGGGTTTATTACATTCAGAATTGATCCATAAAGGACTATATTTGTAGGAAGTCGGAATTGATCCATAAAGGACTATATTTGTAGGAAGTTAGAATTGATCCATAAAGGACTATATTTGTAGGAAGTCGGAATTGATCCATAAAGGACTATATTTGTAGGAAGTCGGAATTGATCCATAAAGGACTATATTTGTAGGAAGTCGGAATTGAATTCGAAATAAGGCAAATTTGAACTCGCAATGTGATATCAAACTCGTAATGGGATACACGTAATATGTTATATTTCAATTCGTAATTTACATATATTAATTTGGTTTCACGTTATACTTGCAACTGGTTGGGGAAATCAAAAGGAATTTATACTGAATTAGAATTCAAATTAGCAGAAATCTCATTCGTAAAGAGTTAAAGAGTTAGGAATAAATTAGTGATGGACTGAAAGAGAAATGAATAAAGTTTAAATTCGCGTTGACCGTAGTCATCAATATAATATGTTGGGATTATACTGGTAACAGACTATAAATACCAGTGTATACTGTATGCTCTCACAGGCTTATTATACTGGTAACAGACTATAAATACCAGTGTATACTGTATGCTCTCACAGGCTTATTATACTGGTAACAGACTATAAATACCAGCGTATACTGTATGCTCTCACAGGCTTATTATACTGGTAACAGACTATAAATACCAGTGTATACTGTATGCTCTCACAGGCTTATTATACTGGTAACAGACTATAAATACCAGTGTATACTGTATGCTCTCACAGGCTTATTATACTGGTAACAGACTATAAATACCAGTGTATACTGTATGCTCTCACAGGCTTATTATACTGGTAACAGACTATAAATACCAGTGTATACTGTATGCTCTCACAGGCTTATTATACTGGTAACAGACTATAAATACCAGTGTATACTGTATGCTCTCACAGGCTTATTTACAGATTGAAGGGCAGTTGAGGAGCTTATCTCATTGTGATACTGTTTTTATGAGTACGAAATACTATTTATACACATTAACATTGTGTATAAAGCAGCTATGATGGTCAAACACAACCACAACAGTTGTAACAGTTGTATTTGTGCCCAACTGTACAATAGTCAAAGGTACAAACACAACCACAACAGTTGTAACAGTTGTATTTGTGCCCAACTGTACAATAGTCAAAGGTACAAACACAACCACAACAGTTGTAACAGTTGTATTTGTGCCCAACTGTACAATAGTCAAAGGTACAAACACAACCACAACAGTTGTAACAGTTGTATTTGTGCCCAACTGTACAATAGTCAAAGGTACAAACACAACCACAACAGTTGTAACAGTTGTATTTGTGCCCAACTGTACAGTAGTCAAAGGTACAAACACAACCACAACAGTTGTAACAGTTGTATTTGTGCCCAACTGTACAGTAGTCAAAGGTACAAACCATTCATATGTAGATTGTCTAAATTGGCTGCATTCTGAATTACAATACTGTGTAATATATGCCAAACAAAATAGTCAGGTCAGGTGAAGGTATTGAGGGATAAGCCTTTACAACGGCACCTCGTAGCTACTTTCTACTTTTCCTATTTTCTGAAGATTGTAGAGAGGGGAGAAGGGGTGTTGGAGAAAGAGGAAGCTGTTGGAGTGGCTTTATGTGTGTTATTGTAATTGTTGTTTTCAATGTTACTTAACACACACACACACACACACACACACACACAGCCCGTAGCCTAGTAGGTAGAGCTCTCGTCTCACACACGAGGGGTCGGGGGTTCAATCCCCGGCCGGGCGGAGACAAATTGGGCTTGTCTCCTTTCATGTGTTAGCCTCAGTTCACCTAGCTGTACATAGGTACCTGGAATAAGTGGACGACGTTGTGACGTCCCATCTGGGGTTGGCAAAAATGGTACAAGGCGAGATGGGTATCATATGGTTCACCTAAGCTGATGGCTACCTAAGCCTTCGGGCGAGACGGTACCGTCTATAGTGAGAATGGTACCATACAGATCCACCCTAAGCCTTCGTTTCCGATGTCGCCAATTGGCTAAAATACAGACTACACACACATCCACAGCCATTCCAACAGTACATAAAACACTTAACATGCATTTCACGCAATACATTCCCAGTTAAGGAGGCGCGATAATAATGAGCTTAGCTCGCATTGCGTGGATTCCCCTTGACGAACAAGTAACTGAGTAACTGAGTAACACACCACAACAACGTTATCGTACCCTAAGCTAATTCGCTAGGAATTCTGACTCCTCTGATCAAATTATTTACGGTCATTGGTGAATTATACATAGTAATAGGTTTTGTGATGCTACGAGAGAGAGAGAGAGAGAGAGAGAGAGAGAGAGAGAGAGAGAGAGAGAGAGAGAGAGAGAGAGAGAGAGAAAAAAAAATCTGATAATAGGAAACAGCATATAATCTGTGAACTTGGTAACACAGTCAGCTCGCTCGCTCTCGCTCTCTCTCTCTCTCTCTCTCTCTCTCTCTCTCTCTCTCTCTCTCTCTCTCAAGGAAAGCCCTTACCCTTCAATCTTAAATATAAATAACCTCTGGAATAATAACTCACTCACTCCCTCTTCAGTAAACTCCTTCCCCTCTCTTGCAATGGAAAGATCCACTCGAATAATAACGATTCTCTCTCAATTTATCTGTCTGTCTGTCTGTCTGTCTGTCCGTCCGTCCATCCATCTATCTACCCATCTATCCACCCATCCTAATCCTGTTACGAACGTTTGTCCCAGGGCAGTCTTCCCTTTCCTTTATTCCCTTACCAACTCTAAACTACTGTTTGGACACTTGACCATCAGTGTTTTGGAGGGCAAGCAGCCTTGGGGGGGGGGGGGTTGCTGGACCTGTTGTTGCTTGATTTCCTTTGTACTCCTTTAAACTCTCTCTCTCTCACACCCCAGAGGGAAGCACCAGGGCGTCAAATTTTAATTAAGAGTCGCACGAACCTTATTTTTTCCTGTGATTTGGTTCGCTAACATCATAATATCCATCCATCCATCCATCCATCCATCCATCCATCCATCCATCCATCCATCCATTTATCTATCTCCGACAGCGGCTGGTGCGGGGGTATATGTAATAATACAAGCTTCATATTTTGCGAGTGTTAATAAAGCACTCCAGGTAGTCCTACAGTAATTACTTTAGTTTGATTGAGTTCTACCCCAAATATAAATATAAAGCCTACCGGTACCGCTTTTATGCCATCCTTAGTAATACACAATGCTCTTATTTTAGGGATTGTTCATTAAGGGGGTACTACTCGCTTTTTCTGGACCCCTTCTCCCTCATGTTTAGCATATTAGTTTTGAGGTTTTAAGACGTTCTTTCCGTTAGTTTGGCGATTTTGAGACCTTTCGCCTCATTTTTGTATCAATATTAAGACCTTTAGTGCCCTTTAGGTATCGATTTTTTCCTGCGAGCCTCTAATTTTAGAAGAAACCGGCCTTTGGCCGGTACATTTTCCTACCGAAAAATGTACAAATTTATCTTGAAAGGGGGTCTAGGGGGTGTTTTTCTAAGCTTGATGGAGATCTAGCGAGGAAACTAAAAAATAAATTAATAAATAAATATATGGACCAAAAGCCAAGCACTACCCCCTTAACGGGATTCCATTAATTACTCTATATGTATCGAGTTTTACCCAGGATCCACATAAAAAGCCTGTCTCTCCCCGTCCTTTTGATGTGTGAGGCTTCAACATTGGGGAGTATTGGGACTTTTATCTTACGTGTCTAGAAAATGTGGGTCAATGAGTGGAACGAGTTGTTGTTGTTGTTGCTGTTGTTGTTAATTTTGTTGCTGTTGTTGTTAATTTTGTTGCTGTTGTTGTTAATGTTGTTGCTGTTGTTGTTAATGTTGTTGTTGTTGTTGTTAATGTTGTTGTTGTTGTTAATTTTGTTGCTGTTGTTAATTTTGTTGCTGTTGTTGTTAATTTTGTTGTTGTTGTTAATTTTGTTGTTGTTGTTAATGTTGTTGCTGTTGTTAATTTTGTTGCTGTTGTTGTTAATTTTGTTGCTGTTGCTGTTAATTTTGTTGCTGTTGTTGTTAATTGTGTTGCTGTTGTTGTTAATGTTGTTGTTGTTGTTGTTATTGATTACATGATCACCATGTTCATCTTTACACAACACCATCAAGACACATTCACAAAAAACCTCATAACAATAAATAAACCGTAAATGGATGATTGTTTTGAAGACATGGGGCCGAAAAATGTCATCCAATCTAGAACCAATTTCCAAGATTGACTGGTATAAATCTATAACAAGTTTATTTATCACCACAAACATTGTTACTGTAAGGGTGTTAGGCCCAACCAACTTACTATTCAGTATTATTATTATTATTATTAGTAGTAGTAGTAGTAGTAGTAGTAGTAGTAGTAGTAGTAGTAGTAGTAGTAGTATCACCACCACCACCACTATCCACATCACTACCATCACCACTATCATTAGCATCACCAACACCATCCCTATCACCACCATCATTATAATCACCATATTCTTCAACATCACTACCATCACTATTATTAACACCACCACTAACACCACAACCACAACCATTATCATCATAACGAATAACATCATTGAGTTAAATTATGTTGGTAATATCCAGCAAAGTCGTTATCATCACTTGGAATTGTTAATCTCCCAACCCTCATAAAAATGTCCAACTATATCTCCTTCCGGTAATTCCACAATATTTCAACTTGACAAACACACGCGCTGACACACACAAACATACACACACACACACATTACAAGCCTAGCTACTCATTTCGTGTGCAATCCCCATTCTCTCTCTCTCTCTCTCACACACACACCTGTGGTTCCTGTGGTTGTAGTTGAGGGCTGTCAGTTAGCGCCCCGTGGTCCACGCCGTTGCGGCGCCGCCACTGTACATCCCATCTACCCTCCTCTGTGCCAGCTGGTCAAGAATGCTGTTGCTGGCAGCACGGAGGTAGTAGTGGGGTAGGATTGGTTGGTCTGGCAGTGATGACAGGAAATCATCCAAGTCCTTTTTGAATTTTTCAACGGTTGGGTAGTTTTGGTTTCTTATTTCTTTTGGCAGTGCATTGTAGAGCTTCGGACCCCGTGTAGCGAAGGCATTTTCTTTAAGTATCTTCACTCTTGTCAGTGCTCTTGAGTTAATTGACCTGATAATACACATACGGCCCAGTCGTTGGTTTTCTTTTATCTCTATCAACTCCTTTTCTTTCTCTCCCAGCAGGTTTGGGGCTAAGTTGTTGAGAATTTTCCAGGTATAAATGATCAAGTATCTTTCTCGGCGTCGTTCTAGAGAGTACAAGTTTAGAGACTTAAGTCTTTGCCAGTAGTCTTCCTCCTTCACAGACACTATTTTACTAGTGAAGGAGCGCTGGATGCCTTCCAATGCTTGTTTCTCTTGTGACTTCCAGGGATTCCATAACTGGCAACAATATTCCAAGAGTGGTATTACGAAGGCCTTATACAGGGTTAACATAGATTCTCTTTCACGAGTTCTGAAA
>CM064555.1:20985741-20998241 GCA_032716605.1 Paralithodes platypus | reverse complement strand
AGTGCAGTATTAAGTTGTGATCCTCTTCAGTAGTCTAGAGTTCAAATTTATCGAAGGAGGTAAGTTAGTGTAGGTATGACTGGGGTAGTTGGGATTTTATTGGGTAATGTTAGGCTAGGCTAGGTACAGTTACCCACATAAGTTCTGATCCTCTCCGTGATCTTATACATAGCAATATCATGGGCATGGTTGACTTACGATATACAGGCACTCTCCCCTAGGCTGTACCGTACTAAGGGCAGGGTTTTAGTTAGCTCCCTAGACCTTCATCAAGCTAAACAATAATACCTCTAAGACCTCCCTTCGATATAAATGTGTACACTATTCGGTAGAAAAATGTGCCGACCGAAGGCCGGGACATTTCGCCAGGAAAAAATCAACACCTAAATGGCACGACATGTCTTAAAATAGCGAAACTAATGGGGCGAACGTGGGGCTAAACATGAGGGAGAAGGGGATCCAGAAAAAAATCCTTAAGTTAAAATCTCCCCTTAATATATGGCGATGCAGAGCATTTAAAATAACTCGACAAGCTCTCAAAACTTCAAAGAAAAATCAACAAGCTCTTGTCGAAAGCCCTTCATAAGTAATATAACACTGCTCAAACCAAGTTGGGTATAATGTAAACAGAGACATAATGGTGAACCTGACCAATCTCCACCATCTTTGTACCCAGCGTAGGTACACTCAACACATTTACGACTTCCCATTTCTCTACGACCGTCACATCTAGACAACTGACGTCATATTATGTCTGGTGACAGTAATACTCAGAACACATTACAACTGAGTATTCAACATTATTATTATTATTATTAATATTATTATTATTATTATTTGATTATGATAATTAGTCTGCGTGTAGGAGAGCTATAACGTTGACAAAACATATATAAACAGGATGGTCATAATGTCATAACCCTGTCGCGATAAATAAACAGTGTGGACCCAAATCATCAATAATACAATACTTATACTATTTCTACAATGAGTAAAATGATTTAATTGAAGTTAACTTTGGTGAGCGACTGGGTGTAACTATAATATTAAACTGAATTATCAAAAATTGTCCCAAGAATTTATACAAAGAAGTTAGATTCTAAATACGGTATTTTAGAAAGTGAAGTGGGATATTAAAGTTGGTCCTATTTATAAATTTCAGGGGGTTAATGAAATATTGAAGAGGTTCTGCTCATAATATTCATGGCGTAGTAACAGACTAATGAACTTCACGTAGGCCTAATTGTATATTAATTACTGGAGATATGTTTGGCGAAAAATTAAATATATATATATAATATATATATATATATATATATATATATATATATATATATATATATATATATATATATATATATATATATATATATATATATATATATATAATATATATATATATATAATATATATATAATTATATATATATATATATATATATATATATATATATATATTATATACTGTATATTATACATATATAACTCTCCCAGAATCAGTCTTTCCCTCTTCCTATGACTTAAATTGCTTCAAACTCCGTGTGTCCAGGCATTTTAGCTCGAACGTCCCTTGATTTCGGCCCTGTCATTCTTTGAAATCTGGGGGAGGCACTCGCTGCAGGCAGTTATGCCTTTTGTCTCCCTCATTCACATAGAAAAAAATATATATATACAGTATATATAAGAACATGCATGCAAGTTCACGAAAGTACACACATATATAACTATCTATCTATATACGGTACGTAATTAACTCTCTCTCTCTCTCTCTCTCTCTCTCTCTCTCTCTCTCTCTCTCACACAGACGTTCTTTGTCCCCTCCTCTTGGTTTCCTTCACGTAATTTACATAATAAAGGTTGAAGGTAATATACATACCAAACACCACCACCACCACCACTATCATTATCATAACACTCTTTACAAAAGTGGCGGGAGGATGGAACCATTACGTTAATATTCAGAGCTTAATTATCCAGCGGACCGGTGCAAGTGTGGAGTGCGTGGGGTTGTTTCAACTTTATGTGTGTGGTTTTGTGTGTGTCTGAAGTTCCTGTGTTGTCTAAAAATATCTAGATAGTCGATCAATGTAATTTGATCTAACTGAGTCTGCACCAACATTTGGTAACCGAATATATTGCAAACTGAACGCCTTTATATTACTAGTAACTACAGTATATACCGTATACCTCTTGATAACAATATATAAACACAACATTAAGGCTAGATCCAATCTTTGTCCAGGTGTGCCACAACAACTATTCTTTATATAATTAGATATTAGATCCAAACTTTGTTCAGGTGTGCCACAACAACTATTCTTTATACAATTAGATATTAGATCCAATCTTTGTTCAGGTGTGCCACAACAACTATTCTTTATACAATTAGATATTAGATCCAATCTTTGTTCAGGTGTGCCACAACAACTATTCTTTATATAATTAGATATTAGATCCAATCTTTGTTCAGGTGTGCCACAACAACTATTCTTTATATAATTAGATATTAGATCCAATCTTTGTTCAGGTGTGCCACAACAACTATTCTTTATACAATTAGATATTAGATCCAAACTTTGTTCATGGGTGACACAACTATTCTTTATATAACTAGACATAACATTCAAATGATTATTAAGATCATGCAGGAATTATGTTGGTAACTCTACAAAAATGACACCTCTTGCTTTTCTAAAATGTAATAATACTGTAAAGTTGAAGCTTATAATTGATAATCTATATAGTTAGTGTTAGTATAATTAGAAGGCCATAATTGATAATCTATATAGTTAGTGTTAGGATTATTAGATTGAATAGTGTTGCATCATTCAATTCTCTCTCTCTCTCTCTCCCTCTCTCTCTCTCTCTCTCTCTCTCTCTCTCTCTCTCTCTCTCTCTCTCTCTCTCGTCTGGTAACTACAAGAATATCATCTTTATCAAATTATATAAAATATGCAGCCTACGTGAGTTGCAGTTGGGATGTGTGTACATGCTTAGATTGATATGCAGGATTCGAAGTTGCATAATAAATCGTAGGCAGTGTCCACCATTCTTTAACTGCCTTAGTGGTGCAATGTATAAGGTGTTGATATTCGGTTGATATTCTTAAAATGGATGAAGGATTTCTTAACCGGGAGGAAAATGAGAACCATCATAAGAGGGAAATATTCATCATGGAGTGATGTGATAAGTGGAGTGCCCCAGGGCTCAGTGTTGGCCCCATTGATGTTTTTAATTTTTATAAATGATCTGCCTCTTGGAATTAGCAGCTATATTAACATGTTCGCCGATGACGCAAAATTAGTAAGGAAAGTGGTTGATAACAATTGCTGTAAAATGCTCCAGGAGGACATCAATAAGCTGTATCAATGGAGCCGAATGTGGAAAATGGAGTTCAACATTGATAAATGCCACGTGATGGAGATGGGAGACGGCCAGGGAAGACCCCATGGGGAGTACAGTATGGGCGATGTAAGGTTGGAAAAGTCAGAGAAGGAAAAAGACTTAGGAGTTGTAGTGAACAGGAGGTTAGATCCCGGTGACCATATCAATAACTTGGTAAATAAGGCATATTCGTGGTGGGCTAATATTAGGGTAGCGTTTAAATTCCTAAATGAAGACATGGTGAAGATATTAATAACACAGTTTTTAAGGCCTAGCCTGGAGTATGCAGCGGTTGTATGGAATCCACATATGAAAAAACACATAAGTAAGCTAGAGAAAATTCAGCGTGTGATCACAAGATGGGTGCCAGGGTTAAAACACTTACAATATGAAGACCGGCTGTGTCACCTGGGGATTCCCTCACTTGAACAGAGAAGGGAGAGGGGAGACATGATAGCTTTATTTAGGTGTGTTCACGGAAAGGAATATATTGATCAAACAAATTTTGTTTGGCCAGCGGTGGGGAGGACGAGAGGACATGACTATAAACTGTTGAGGAGGAGAGCTAGGAAGGATGTTAGGAAGTTTGGTTTTCCAGATAGAATGGTTGAGAAGTGGAATAAGTTACCAAACGACCTAGTGTATGCACAAAGTATTCAAGCTTTTAAAGTAAATTATGATAAGTTAAAGGCTAACGGGACACTACGAGAGTAATCTCAATCCTGTAAAATACAATTAGGTAAATACACACACACACACACACACACACACACACACACACACACACACACACACACACACACACACACACACACACACACACACACACACACACACACACACACACACACACACACACACACACACACACACACACACACACACACACACACACACACACACACACACACACACACACACACACACACACACACACACACACACACACACTAATCTCTTGCAGGGTAATGGAAGGGATGAAGTACTTACTAAACCTTACTATATATTGTATATCTAAAGGTTGAATATACGATCACGATTAATATCCATTTTCGAATTATGGATATCAATCTAATCATGTATAATTGAATCAGCTGCAAACATAGGAATATTAATCGAGTTATCAGGAACTAGTAATTGATTGGCCAGCAGTAATAGTGAACTGTCCTGGGATTGTACATGTGCATACTTTGATAATTGCTACTCACACACACATACACACACACACACACACACACACACACACACACACACACACACACACACACATGACACACACGCAAGCACTCACTCACTCACACTCTCTTCTCACCACACCCACACACACCACACGTGCTCTTCGTAGAGCACATAACACCCATCTTGCAACACAATCCCACCCCTACTCTGTGCAACTCTTCAACCCAAGTGTGAAACGTTAGTCTCAATCTTTCTTCTATTCAACAGCTGAGCTCTGGAACTCTCTCCCAGAATCAGTCTTTCCCTCTTCCTATAACTTACATTGCTTCAAACTCCGTGTGTCCAGGCATTTTGGCTCGAACGTCCCATAATTTTGGCCCTGTTACTCTTTCAACTCTGGTGGAGGCACGCATCACAGGCATTTCTGCATTTGTATCCCTCATTCACATAAAAAAACACACACACGCAAGCATTCACTCAAACTCTCTTAGTCTCTTTCCACACACACACACACACACACACACACACACACACACACACACACACACACACACAATCATCCACTCACACTTGTTTCCCACCTCACACTCACACGCGCGCGTCGGGTTGGCAGAGTGGTCTAGAGCGCTGACCGCGAGGTGAGGGTTCGAATCCCCAGGTTTTTTCAGGTTTCCCGATGAAGAGGATTGTATCGTGGTTCCTTCCTAGCCAAGCTGGTCAACTATCAGCCTGTGTTAGTGTACTTCTCACCAGTGCATCTGCGTATGTACCATGATAGGAACTCGGCACCTCACAATCGCCAAAGGTCACATGTGACTTCGTAGTTAAGGTAGAATAAGCACTGTACAGTAACTGGTTAAAAACATAAAACTCTGTAGATTTTCACACACACACACACACACACACACAGACACACACACACACAGACACACACACACACACACAAAAGAAGGCAGACTAGTTGTTGCAGCCAGCACCACCATGACTACTACACCACGCAAGACCCATTATAAATGACAGGGGGTTACATAAGAGTTACACTTCCCATCAAAGACTTACATTACCCAAGAGGCCCTCTACCTGTGAATTACCTGTACCGGAGTCAGACCAGGTAGTAAGGCCAGTGTAATCTGTATAAAGCAGGGAGTTACAACCGTACCTCAGGAATGTGGCAGATAATGCTGCAATATGGAGTTCTCTCAACAGGGGTAAGGGTAGCTCTACGTGTCATAAGAGTCTAAAGAGCATTATTGTTGTTTTAAAAATAACCGTTGCTTAAATTCATATTATCTAATATCCCAGAGTAATGGGGGATTAAAGGGACAGTGGCTGTTTGTTTGGTCTATTAATTCATATATTCATATATTTTTTAGTTTCCTCGCTAGACCTCCATCAAGCTTAGAAATACCCCCCCTTCAAGATAGATTTGTATATTTTTCGGTAGAAAAATTTCCCGGCCAAAGGCCGATTCCTCCTAAAATTACAGGCTCGCTTTCGCTCGCCAGGAAAAACTCGACACCTAAATGGCACGAAGGGTCCTAATATTGACAAAGATATGGGGTGAAAGGTCATAAAATCCCCAAACCAATGGAACCAACGTCTCAAAATCTCAAAACTAGTGGGGCTAAACATTAGGGAGAAGGGGGTCCAGAAATACGGTCGGTCTCCCCTTAAACCGGGAACAATTGGTGCTCAGTGTTTTATTGTGTAAGCTTTGAAGGAAGTACATTACAGATTTTATTGTGTAAGCTTTGAAGGAAGTACATTACAGATTTTATTGTGTAAGCTTTGAAGGAAGTACATTACAGATTTTATTGTGTAAGTTTTGAAGGAAGTACATTACAGATTTTATTGTGTAAGCTTTGAAGGAAGTACATTACAGATTTTATTGTGTAAGCTTTGAAGGAAGTACATTACAGATTTTATTGTGTAAGCTTTGAAGGAAGTACATTACAGCTTTTTGTGTAAGCTTTGAAGGAAGTACATTACATATTTTATTGTGTAAGCTTTGAAGGAAGTACATTACAGCTTTGCCCGTACAGAACTGACGCCCTTGAGCATTTGAGAAAGCAAAGATATTATAATTTTATCCTTTAGTAAAAGCCCCAACATTATGGTGTATGTTATTGCTAAAGGGTATGTGTATAATGGGTATATACACATATGCTTACATAATGATACTGTTACATAATGATACTGTTACATAATGATACTGTTACATAATGATACTGTTACATAATGATACTGTTTTTGTTAACTCCATCGATAAAATTATTACATTAAGGGGAGATATCCACTTGAGAGATTTTTTTCTTGACTCTTTTCTCCCTTATGTCTAGCCCCATTGCTTTTCTAATTTTAAGACGTTCGCCCCATTATTTTGACGATTTTAAGAACTTTTGACCCATTTGTCAATTTTAAGACCTTTCGTGCCATGTAGGTGTCGATTTTATCCTGGCAAGCGATAGCGAGCCTGTAATATATGAGGAACCGGCTTTCAGCCGGGACATTTTTCTACCGAAAAATGTACAAATTTATCTTGAAAGGGGGTGTAGGGGGGAGTAATTTTAAGCTTGATGGAAGTCTAGGGAATCAACTAAAAACCTCCCCTTAATCTAAAAGGGGGATCTAATGGATGCTTTTTGTAAAGATTGATAGAGGTCTAGGTAGGAAACTAGAAAAATAATATACAGAGACATAAATGAGCAAATAAATAAGCCCCTCCCCCTTAACTATAATAATAAATAAGCCCCTCCCCCTTAACTATAATAATAAATAAGCCCCTCCCCTTAACTATAATAATAAATAAGCTCCTCCCCCTTAACTATAATAATAAATAAGCCCCTCCCCCTTAACTATAATAATAAATAAGCCCCTCCTCCTTAGCTATACTAATAAATAAGCCCCTCCCCTTAACTATAATAATAAATAAGCCCCTCCCCCTTAACTATAATAATAAATAAGCCCCTCCCCCTTAACTATAATAATATTCCTTTCTGTCAGTCCACGAAGGTCGTAACTCTTATTATATTCCTTTCTGTCAGTCCACGAAGGTCGTAACTCTTATTATATTCCTTTCTGTCAGTCCACGAAGGTCGTAACTCTTATTATATTCGTTTCTTTCAGTACACGAAGGTCTTAACTTTATTAACCCTCTCAGTACAAGTGCTGTCCATTTAACTGTATTAACTATTAAAAAGGGCCTTCAGTAATTCACAAGCGTCAAACTCTATCACTTAAACCATTTTGACTACCACCGATCCTTCTTAAACTGCACCAAAACATCTAAATATAGCTAGTATAGAACACAAAAAAATACTTGTGCTGGTACAGAAGGGGTTAATCTTCCTTGCCGTAACCGTCAGCCAACGTTATCATAACCGTCACTACTGTCACGCCACATGACAGACAGAGAACAATGACAAGGGTATCAAGGCAAAGACCCTCTAATGACAATGACAAGGGTATCAAGGCAAAGACCATCAATGACAAGGGTATCAAGGCAAAGACCATCAATGACAAGGGTATCAAGGCAAAGACCATCAATGACAAGGGTATCAAGGCAAAGACCCTCAATGACAAGGGTATCAAGGCAAAGACCATCAATGACAAGGGTATCAAGGCAAAGACCATCAATGACAAGGGAATCAAGGCAAAGACCCTCAATGACAAGGGGATCAAGGCAAAGACCATCAATGACAAGGGTATCAAGGCAAAGACCATCAATGACAAGGGAATCAAGGCAAAGACCCTCAATGACAAGGGTATCAAGGCAAAGACCATCAATGACAAGGGTATCAAGGCAAAGACCATCAATGACAAGGGTATCAAGGCAAAGACCATCAATGACAAGGGTATCAAGGCAAAGACCATCAAAGACCCTCTAATACTGTTGTCTTTCCCCCCCCCCCCCCGCCCCCTTCAAAGTATAATGGGTCACTATTACAATATTACATCTATCTGAAAATGAACTTCCACATGCCTCCACTTAAGTTAAGGAAGTAATAAAGCAGAGGCGAGGGTAATGAAAAACGACAGGGGCAGATGAAAGCCAAGGAAGGGGGTAGAAGAATAAGGGAGGGGGGGGGAGAAAAGTGGGAAGATAGTGACAATGGGGAATGGGGAGGGAGAGAGGGAAAGCAGGGAAGGAAGGTACAGGGGGAAGGGTAAAGGGAGGGAGGGAGGGAGTGGTAGATGATGAATGGAGGGATAGTGAGGGAGGAGGGGGGGGGGGGAGAACGGTAGATGAACGGAGTGGTAGATGAAGGAAGGGGATGGTTGATGGAGGGAGGGTAAATGCAAAATGGAGGGATATTAAGGGAGGAGGGGGGAAGGGGGGTAGATGGAGGAAGGGAAGGGTAGAGGGAGGGAGGGTATATGATAAATGGAGTGATATTGAAGGAGGAGGAGGGGGGGGGGAGTATTAGATGAATGGAGAATGTAGGGAGGGGAATGGTGGATGGAGGGAGGGTAGATGATAAATGTAGGGGCATTAAACGAGGAGGAGGGGGGGGGGGGGAGAGAGAGAGAGAGGTATATAGAGGAACAGACAGAGGGAGGGTATATAGGGAGAGAGGGAGGTAATAGGGTATGAAGTGTAGTATACACTATAAAGTCTTACATATACATAACTTAGTTAGTATACTGTATATAACTTAGTTAGTATACTGTATATAACTTACTTAGTATACTGTATATACAGTACTTAGTATACTGTATATAACTTAGTTAGTATACTGTATATAACTTAGTTAGTATACTGTATATAACTTAGTTAGTATACTGTATATAACTTAGTTAGTATATATAACTTAGTTAGTATACTGTATATAACTTAGTTAGTATACTGTATATAACTTAGTTAGTATACTGTATATAACTTAGTTAGTATACTGTATATAACTTAGTATACTGTATATAACTTAGTTAGTATACTGTATATAACTTAGTTAGTATACTGTATATAACAAAATCACAGTTAATTGGGAGGCGAGGCTAAACATGATATATTCCACTTACCGGTACTAAATAAGGTGGTTACTTACATTCCCGAGCTGTTCTACACTATAATGTACAGCTTACAACATACCTGCAATGGAAAACAAATAATATTTTAGTTTCGTCCCTAGACCTGTATCAAACCTATAAAAACACCCTACACGACCCTCCTTCAAGATAAATTTGTATATTTTTCAATAGAAAAATATCCCGGCCGAAGACCGATCCCTCTTAATTTACAGGCTCTCGCTATCGCTCGCCAGGAAAACACATTGACACCTAATAAGTGACCTAAATAACATGAAAAGTTATATTATTGACAACTACTGTATATGGGACGAGAGGTCTTAAAATCGGCAAACTAATGGGGCAAACGTCTTAAAATCTGAAAACTAATGAGGCTAAACATGAGGAAGAAGGACGAGCATAAAAACGACCCATCACCCCTTAAGGGGAGGTTTTTAGTTAGTTCGTTAGACCTCCATCAAGCTTAACATTACACCCACTAGATCCCCTTTCAAGATAAATTTGTACATTTTTCGGTAGAAAAATTTCCCGGGCCGGTTCCTCTTAAATTACAGGCTCGCTATCGCTCGCCAGGAATAAATCGATACCTTAATGGCACGAAAAGTCTTAAAATTGACAGAAATGGGGTGAAAGTTCTTAAAATCGCCAAACTAATGGGGCGAACGTCTTAAAATATCAAAAGTAATGGGGCTAACCATGAGGGAGAAAGGGGTCAAGAAAAAAATCCCTCAAGTGGAAATCTGCCCTTAAGTCCAACCATTGTCCCGGAACTAGCAGCACGTATTATTTACACAGGAGGTTCAGAAATACAGACGGGTTTTCACTGTTGATGGTCCCGTATAATTGGTGATTCCAAGCTTGTTGCTAATTGTTTGGTCACGTGATGTACGGGTTTAGTTGTACAGGGGAACCAATTTGACACTATATATATATATATATATATATGCCTGACACACCCACCCTAGACATCCCGGAGAAGGCCCTGAAGACGCTGCTGGAGCTTGGCACTAAGGGAACCCCCTTTCTTTGCCCCCGAGGCAACATGTATCAATATATATATATATACTATATATATATATATATATATATATATATATATATATATATATATATATATATACTGTATATATATATATATATATATATATATATATATATATACGTTTGCGTGTGTGTGTGTGTGTGTGTGTGTGGTTGTGAATATACTGTATGTGTGAGTGCGTGTGTGTGTTAGGGAATTTAACATATGATAATTTAACATACATTACAATTTAACCCGTTCTTTAATACTGCTCTTACCAACAATGTATAGACGTGATCGAGCCGAGTCCACTTTAATGACTTTACTTGAGGCCTTCAACTTTTACTTTAACGGTACAAACTTCCTCAACTTTCAATCAGGCCAGAGTCAATCACAGTTACGGGCGGGCATACACGCACAGTCACACACACACAGTCATACATACACACAGACACACACAGTCATACACATACACTGATACTCTCTCTCTCTCCTGTACACACACAATTACAGTAACGTACATCACATGCACTCACAAAAACACACATGCACAACTACACACACGCACGCAAGCATAAATTTAATCACTCACAAACTTCCTCTCCATTTATCTATTTACCTACCTAACTCTAACTCTCACTCTCGTTCACACACACACACACACACACACACACACACACACACACACACACACACACACACACACACACACACACACACACACACACACACACACACACGTGTTGACTAACATGAGAATAGCTCTGAATTATTTAGATGAAGAGATGTTAGCAAAAATAATAGGAACAATAATACGACCAAGACTGGAGTATGCAGCAGTGGTGTGGTCTCCACACCTTATAAAACATAATACAAAACTGGAAAGAGTTCAGAGAGTTGCCACTAAGATGATAGCTAGCCTTAGAGACCTGCCATATGAGGCTAGAAGGACTCACTGTGGCTTGGTCTGGCGCATATATACTTCCGCCTACGCCATGAAGGGGAGGTTTCCACTTGAGGGATTTTTTTCTAACTTCCTTCTCCCTCATGTTTAGCCCCATTGTTTTTTAGATTTTAAGACGTTTGCCCCATTAGTTTGACGATTTTAAGAACTTTCGCCCCATTTATGTCACTTTAAGACCTTTCGTGCCATTTAGGTGTCGATTTTTTTCTGGCGAGCGATAGCGAGCCTGTAATTTAAGAGGAACCGGCCTTCGGCCGGGAAATTTTTCTACCGAAAAATGTACACATTTATCTAGGAAGGGGGTCAAGGGGGTGTAATTTCAAGATTGATGGAAGTCTAGGAAACGCACTAAAAACCTCCCCTTAATATTAGAGGCCTAAATTTGTTTCTGGATCTGGGCTCAAGGTTATGATCCGGATGGCCTCCTAAATTATTTCTGCCTTGACGCATATCCTTTCTGCCCACCAAATTTCGTGAAAATTGGTTTATAACATTGGGAGTTCTCTTGTTTAAACACAAACAGAGAGACAAACGGAGGTGATAACATAAGCTAAGTAATAAATCCTTTTAATAGTTTAGTATAATTCGTTATATCTTTTGGCGACCAATCTACATCATGTATCGGTCATCTGTTCAGCCACATGACCAATCTACATCATGTATCGGTCATCTGTTCAGCCACATGACCAATCTACATCATGTATCGGTCATCTGTTCAGCCACATGACCAATCTACATCATGTATCGGTCATCTGTTCAGTCACATGACGATTAAATTATATTTTTTAGTTCAGCTACTGGCAGCCAATGTCATTAATGGGGGTCACCGGCTTATTTATCTTGCTCTCCTTTTCTCTTTCCCTGGCTTGTATTCATTCGGGCCTATTCACCCAACTGTTTTAAGACGTTTATCCCCATCCAGGTGTCC